>CM062816.1:328537406-328770118 GCA_031772625.1 Pinus tabuliformis | reverse complement strand
AATTGGATGCCATATTTTGAGAAATTCTAGGGTTCATGAAGAAGTGGCTCAGGAGTTTTCCCCTTTCATTAGTCCCTCACTTGAGGACCCATGCCACTGTTACTTTTAGAGGTCTCTCCATGGAAAACACCCCAAATTTTTCAGTAAGGTTACCACCCTTCCTCCAAGAAACTTCTTCCAAAACAATGAACATCTTGTAGAAGACAAAAATGGCATTAAAAGGAAAAGCATACCTTACCCTTGGGATGAGGTCAAATACCAAATTATCAAATATATTTCCTGTGAAGGGAGGTATATCATAGTTTATGGCTACCATTTCAGACTTCTCCATGAGCTGAGATATGGCATGGACACTCCAACACCCCAGAAACTCAACATCCCCTATTTTCTCCTATAGTCCCTCATAGACTCCAGCATTAAGTTGAAGGCAGGAGGTCCAGATCAGTTGGCTCACCATGGGTTAATTAAATTGTTAGTGGAAGAAGCCCTCCATACCTTCACAATTCCCATAGCATGGGAAATCTTCCGAAACATGACAGCAGAAGATGATATAAAGACCCTCACATATGATCTCAGTCCTTCTGATAGTGAGGAGGAAGAGCAGCAAGGGGGAGAAGGGGAGGAAACTGAGGAACAAGAAGGGAAGAAGGAAGACACCAAAACAGAGAAGGAGGAAACCAAAACAGAGGAGGAAGAAACCAAAACATAACAAAAGGAAACAAAACCAGCAGAGACAGAGAAAAAGAAAGAAGGAGAGGAAATTTGGGGCGGAAAAGACAGAAGTGTCTCCTGAGACCCTAGAAAGGGAGGCAGCAGCTGCTCTCACTGCCCTTAGCACCCCAATTAAACCCAAACAAAGGAGGAAGCAACAGAGACTCAAGAACCTGACCCCTAGCCTAGTTTGGGCTCTTACTACAATCTTCTTGAGGGGGGAAGAATCATTCCACAAAAATTTGCAATCCCACTTTTCTTTGAGTTGGAGAAAGAAAGAATAAGGAGCCATAGGTGGATGCAAATTGCCAAATCCAAGGGAGTAGAGGATATTGGCCACATGGAGAAATGGGCAGGGAGTTAAGTGTTGTAATACATAGAGAGGCAATCACAAGAACACACTTGGAAATAGAAAATGAATTACTTAGAAGACAGCTGCAAGAGAGGGAGACACAACTAGCATGCATGGCCTATGGAGGCACTGCAGTGCAGAACACCAGCAAAATCATATGGATTATACCTCAAGGACCAATGGCTATAGTTTCAGATAAAGACTTTGGCACAGAGAGGCACAATGCCTTTCCAAGATTACAAATAGTTTATGGACCTATGTGACCAAATTTCATTAGAAGACAAGGAAAAAATAGCAGAGTTCTATTTGCATAACATGGCCCTCACCGATATGAATGTGTGGGACCCCAATGCTAGGCTAGGGGACCTGCAACTAATGGCCATGGCATCATGGATGAATCATGAGGAATTAAGGGCAGCAGAGATAAGGAAGTTGATGATAAAGGAGCAGAATGAGCCCTTAATGATCAGAGCTGAGCCATCAGACCCCATGGCTCTCATCAGCACACACCAGTTGCTTGCAAATAATCCCCAAATTGCCCCTAAGTATATCAATGATCAAGCTCAGGCCATTGCACATTTTGAGGACATGGAAAGGTTACTCGGGATGATTGTATTCATGCTTGTATGAGGAGGTGGAACACCCTACCACACAGTTTGCAGATCAGGGAGTATCACTCCCCAACAAGGATGAAAGAAGCATTAAGGAGAGTGCCACTATACAAGCACTCTATGCAGAATTTGAAGGTCAATTGGATTGGCCTCAAATTGAGTCCCCCACTGCTGCTAGGCATGCTAGAAGGTAGAAAAGAGGAAGAAGAACAACAACAGTGGGAAGAGGTGGACAAAAAGGTAGGATTCCATGACAAAGAAGAGGAGCTCACATCAGAAGCATGGGATGTCAGGGAGGCCATCAGGGCCATCAAAGATGAGGAGATGGACTAAGTTGCTCAGAGGATGAGCAACACCTTCAGTAGGGGGGTGATGATGAGCCCCATAAATGGGTAATTATATGGGCTCATTTTGCCTCCTAACATAGTTTAATCAACCATTCTCTTAGCTTATTGCATGTTTTTTAATTATATTTATGCTTATGGAGTGAGTTGGGTTGGTCATTATGCCATGGAGTCTAATATGTGTTTAATGCAGATTTTTGTTCAATTTTGGAGATAAAGTCAAAGATTTAATGGACAATTGGCAGCAATAATTTGAAGTAGACAAGGGAGAGGATTTATAGGAGGGTATCCCCCTCATTTATGACTCCCCACTTCGAATTCTCCTCCATGCAGCTCGGAGCACAAACAGCCACATCAATGCACTAGGAGGTAGCCGAGCAAGTGGAGGATAACTTATGTTTATCTCAAGTTTTGGGAGCCAAGCCTCCTTGATTTTAAGGAAGCTATTGGGAGCTTCAGTTGTATAAGTAGAGAGGCCTAGGGCCTCATTAGGAAGTTAGTCAAATTTTCGAATTTTTGTTGCAGCTTTGCTCTGCTCAACTTCGAGCTTACTTTTGTTGACAGTTTTATGTAATCCTATTATTATTTTGATAATAAAGATGAGATCCTTTTTGAGCTAGCACTGAGTTACCTTAGAGGGCTGAAGCTCTTGGGTTAGGCCAATCCAAGCATCCAAGCTCCTCTTGTTTGTATTTATATGCTTTGTTTTAGTTTATGGACTAGTTTGCTATTAGATAAATCTCTTTTTTGGTTAAGAAGAAGTTGCTTTTGGTGATTTAGAAGGTTGTTTCCATTTGAGTTTTCTATAGCAGGTTGAATAGTGATAGAAAGAAGATAAAAAAATGCCATCAACAGAGCCTTGGCCTCCTTTCCTCCCTTTGGGACCATGAACTAAGGCCAAGACCCTCTTGTTGCCACAAAAAACACAGATTTGCCTTTTCCATAGGATTTCTAGTGTTGCAGTTTGTTAGAAGGTTAATGCTTTTCTTTAGATCTCTTTCACCATGCTCATTTCTGTCTTGCAATAATTTTCCTTCCATGCTTTCTCTCATTATAGCATTTTTCAGCATTTCTTTCCATAGCTCATAATCTAGATTAGCTTGATGCAAAATTTTGTTTTTTTATGTACTTAGTTTCCTTGCTTGCTTAATATTCTTGTTTGATATTCAGTTCTCTGGTAGCAAATCTCTTCTCACAACAAGTTAGCCAATCAGCCATCACAATATCTCTTTGATCTATGCCCCACAGATCACCCAAAGTTGATTTCAAATCTACCTTAGTTTTCTGCACTTTTCCATAGACTTTCCTCTCTTTCCTTGAACAAATCCAACCATCGTTCTCTCTCCTAATCATTCTTGATGTACCCTATACACCTTAACACATCATCCTAGCCTTCGTCTACCCTTTCCGCCCACTTTCCTACCTTCAAAACCTCCAAAACTGCTCTCGGCATCCTCTTGTAGACCTCCTGTAAATCCCCTGCAACCTCCTGTAGATTTTCCTATAGGTTTCTTTTTGAAGTCCGATTGCAGGAAAAGCCTTCAGAAGGCCACCTGAGATCTCCTAAGACTCATCCACACCATCCTACATCTCCTCCAGTCCCAAAACCACCCTCCATCACCACCTAATCACTGCCATATTCACAATCAAATAAATTACATGCATGACAATTTCACATAAAAATACATAAAAATCCAAAAAGATGTTTTTTGCTCATTTCCTTCTAGAAATAGCTTGAGTAGATGTTGTTTACTTCCTGAGTAGGTAATGGCATTCATTTCATGGTTTTTCATCTCTCTTTATAGCAAAAGTAGGATTAGTTGGTTAAGTATGTTTTTCTAGGTTTACTTTACATTTCAATCTTCTTTTCCTTTCTACAAGTAGAGTAGCCTCTGTAGAGTAAGCTTTCCTTTCTTTCATCACATATAGAGCTTCTTCTAGAATCCATAGAAGTTGGCTTGAGCTCCTAGTGATCTTGCGCCAACTGACCAAGTGACAGCCTGCAGTAAGAACTAGTACTTGTGCATACAGCACCATCGCTTCCAAGTTTGTTACAAACTACCGGGTTGATAAAAGTAAAGTAGGAAGCCCAGGAGTTGCAGCATTATTGCTACATTACTAGTGCTCACCAAGTTCCTAAGGGAGAATGTATTCTACAAATTTGGGTACCCTAGAGAGCTAGTCATAGACCAAGGTAGCCAGTTTACCTCCAACATGATTGAAGAAATGCTCAGCCATCACAAAATCAAGCATAGGACCTCCACTCCCTATCATCCACAAGCTAATGGGAAAGTGGAGGTGACCAACAAGGCATTGGAGGGCATCTTAACCAAGGTAGTGAGCAGCAGCAGGAAGGATTGGGCAGAGAGACTAGTTGAGGCCACCTGGGCCTATAATACCACATGGAAGACCACCACTGGATTTACACCCTATGAGCTGGTCTATGGAAAAAGGGCCTTGTTGTCCATTGAGTTTGAATATAACACATTGAGGATGGCAACCCAACTAGATTTGGATCTCAGTCAAGCACAGAAAGAGAGATTGTTCCAATTGAATGGTTTGGATGAATTCAGAATGCAGGCCCTCCTACATACAGAGATAGTTCAGCTTCAGAGGAAGATCTGGCATGATAAACATATTAAAGAGAAGCAATTTCAGGAGGGCGATTGGGCATTGTTATAATATTTTGGGCAAGCTAAGGACAAGATGGCTCGGACCTTATGTTGTGGAAAGATGCCATGATAATGGTTCAGTGCAAATCAGAACTATAGATGAAGAAGCCATTCCGTTACTTGTTAATGGGCACCGATTGAAAATGTACAAGAGACCTTTATCAAAACAAGAATTCATTGACAATATCAATAAAACAGTGGTGATGGTGGAGCAAGTTCTAGCTCCTCCCTCATCAAGTCACTAAAAAAAGAGAAAAAAGAATAAGGACTCAAGTGAAAACCTCCATGAGGTGCCTGAGTCCCATCTTTGGGTTGAAAACCTCGTGAGGCAGCCCAATGATGAAAAAAAAAAGATCCCTAGGTGAAAACCTCCCTTGAGGTGCCCAGGGAAAATAGCTAGGGTGAAAACCTCTCTGAGGTAGCCTAGTTGTTTTTCAAAAAAAAAGAGAAAAAATATAATTGTTATTTACAGTGGGCGAGAGAGACAGTCAAGAAGAAAAAAGAGGATCCAAAGGAAACCCTGCCTCACACATATTCATCTCCTCCACTCCTTACCATGCATCCATCCATCATTTCTATCGTTTTTCCACTCCATTGCTTCAATTTATGTGAAGACTATGTTTTCTACAGGATCCCCTGTATTCCTACAGGATCCCCTGAAAACCTACAAGATGATCCTGTAGGAATTACAGTGGCCTGAAAAACCTACAGGAAGCAATCCAAGGGTACATGGTAGGTTTGTTAGGTCCCTAAAATTCATCCTAGGCATGATCTAACACCTCACCTCGTCCACCATCATCATCCCTGCACTCACCAATCAAAACAAAAAGAGATCAGTTTCTGCCAGTCATAGAAAAAAAAAAAAAACAGAGGAGAGTAAGAGCATTACCTGAGTGTCCTTTTCTCTACACACTCCTACTCCCTTTGTCCATTCATTGCACCATCCTCACAGCCCCAGCTAGCAACATGATTAGAGAATTCTGAGGGAGAAGCAGCTACAGGACATCCTGTAGGAAATCCTGTAGCAGCCTATCCCACAAAATGTCAATCACCAGCTACAAGTCTTCACTAGGATGATCTAGGAGCTCCACAGCAGCAACAGCATCAGATCTTCAGTCACAGATACCTGCAAAAGCCAAGAAACCATTAACAGATAGCAAGAGGAGGAAGGAGAATGGCATGCAGCAAATAAACAACGCAGCACCTCTGATCTTCGACAACTACAGCATGGCATCGAAACCACAGGTAAGTATCCCGCTCACTCACTCATATTCATCATTTAATCAAAAGTTGTAAGGGTTACGAGATAGTTGGTTTATAAGTGAAAAGGTGGCCAGTTAACTTGGCCACCTTCATTCAGTCAGCACATGCAAAACCGGGTGTCCTCTCACACGTGGCTACAATCAACTCAGAGACAGAGGAGGAGTAGGACAAGAAGTGGTTAACTACGAATCTATGAGGTGGGATATGATTACGAGGAGTGGGAAATGATGAGGTGGTAGTGGGGACCAACGGTCCAAAAATGGCAACGTACCTCTGCTGCTAGCACACCACCTCACCCAGAAACACCATAAAGGGAAATAAAACATCGTTCGCATGCATTCATGCATTCCACCTCCTCGAAACTCCCTCACTCAAGTCACTCTCATAACTCTAGCCACCCACCGGAAGCAAGGATCCATCGTTCTACATAGGAATTCCTACAAGAGCATGCACAGGAATTCCTACAAGATACAGTCTACAGGATACACAGAGGCAGTCTACAGGATAGGCAGAGAAGAGTTCAAGAGGGGATATCATGAGAATTGTCCACTGCCACCATTCTAAAGAGGTAGGCTCTAAAATTCCATCCCCATTTACAAGAAATGAACCAGAAATACTCTAAAATCTAGTGAATTTAGCAACTGTGAGAGGTGAATTACATACACAGTCAACTCTGTTTTCCTCCTGAATTAAAAAAAATTGTGTCAACCCTCTCATTTTCTCCTCAAGCCTCACAAGCAAGATGACAGGAGGGTTTAATAGGAGAGAGCCCACAAACACTGTGAGGATACAACAACACCCCCAGGTGCTTGAAATCTTTACAAGACACAATTGGATGGGGTTTTTTGAAAAATTCACAGGGTATGATGATGAGGTGGCTCAAGAATTTGCTCACTCCACACAACAGAATCCATGCCACTGTTTTAGTTAGAGGCCTCACTATAGATATCACCCCAGAGCTCATTAGTAGGGTCACCACACTTCCCCTAGGAATTCCGTGGAGAAAAGAAGACAAAGGAGATAGTCAGGTGGAAAAAAGGAAATTATTTTTAGAAGGTGAAGAACCCACAAAGGATAAAAATGGAGTAAGGAGGCAGAGTCTGCCATACCCATGGAGTGAGGTAGGCTACCAAATCATAAAATATATCTCATGTGAGGATATATAGTGTTGTTTATGGCTACCATTTCAGGATCCTTGAAGAATTAAGATTTGGGGTAGAAACACCAGTTCACCAAAGACTCAGCATACCCTATTTCTTGATGCAATCACTCATAGACTCCAACAACAAAGTAAAGGAAGAGAATTCCAAACAATTGGCTCACCATGGGTTGATTAGGATCCTCATTGAGGATTCCCTCGGAAACCTCAGAATCCCTATAACATGGTCAACCTTTAGAGACTTGCCAACAGAGGATGACATCAAAACCTTCACTTATGATGTTAGTCCTTCTATTAGTGAGAAGGAGGCAAAAAAGGAAGAAGAACATATAAAGCTAGATAAGGATGAGATGGATGAAGAAGAAGCTAACACAGGGGAACATGATAAAGTAGAAGAAGAAGAGGTATAAGAGAAGGAGGATGATGATGAAACATAGGAGGAAACTAAGGAACTAATGGAGAGGAGGAAGAACCATAAGAGGAAGAAGACAGGAAAAACAGAGAGGAAGAAGGCATTGAAACAGAAGGGAAAGAAAACAAGGAGGAGTCACCTAGGGTGTCTCTAGATGCCACTGATAGGGAGGCAACAGTTGCCCTCACTTCTCTCAGCACCCCAGTTAAGCAAAAAATAAAAAAGAATGAGGCAAACCCCACTATATTTCAAAACAAGGAAGAGCACAAGAATCAAACAAGGGAAGCCACAAATATCAAAAAAAAATCCTATTGAGATTAAAGATTCCCCTACAAAAAGAGACAAAATGCCTTCTCCTAAGTCACCAATCACCTATGTAAGGAGGCCTAGTACTATATCAACTTCCTATACAGGAATCAAAAACAGTCCTACAGGACACTCCGCAAAAACTATAGGAAGCACAGAAATTGGAAGGCAAGGTATGGGAGCAGCAAGAAACAAAAGAAGAAGACCGGATACAAAGGAAACAAGCCTCCAACCTAACCTGGACTCCTACTACCGATTTATTGAAGGAGGCAGGGTAATACCTCAAAAATTTGCCATCCCATTATTTTTCGAACTTGAGAAGGAGAGGGCTAGAACCCACCGATGGATGCAAATCACCAAGTCAAAAGGGGTGGAAGACATTGGGCACATGGAAGAGAAGCTCAAAGAAATGGGCAAAGAGCTAAGTGGCTTAAGGGACAGAGAAGAAATAATGAGAGATCAACTTGAGAGGGAAAATGCATGGCTGAGGGGACAGCTGCAGGAAAGGGAGAACCAACTAGCATGTATGGCCAGCCTCTCCTTGGAGGCCATCCAGTGTAGGATGCCAGCTAAATCCTATGCTCTTTACCTCAAAGAACAATGGCTGCAATTTCAGATTAAAACACTAGCACAAAGGGGCACCATGCCATTTCAGGACTACAGGCAGTTTATTGATCTTTGTGATCAAAGTACACTAGAGGATAGAGCCAAAATGGTTGAGTTTTATTTGCACAACATGGCCCTCACAGACATGAATGTTTGGGATCCTAATGCCAAGCTAGGAGATCTACAATTAATGGCTTTGGCATCATGGATGAACCATGAGGATTCAAGGGCTGCAGAGATGAAAAGAATATTGGCCAAAGAGAAAAATGAACCTCTTTTCATCAGAGTTGAACAATCAAATCCCATGGCCCTAATCAGCACCCATAATTTGATTACAAATGATCCTCAGCTGGCACCTAGATATCTTGCTACCCAAGAGCAAGCAATTTCACATTTTGAGGATATGTTTAGGCTGTTAGGAGATGATAGTATACATGCCTGCCTAAGGAGATGGAACACACTGCCACACAGCTTGAATATCAGAGAATATCACTCCCCTCAAAGGTTGAGGAGGCACTCAATAGGGCACCTATGTATAAGCAATCAATGCAAAGGTTGAAGGTCAATTGGATAGGCCTAAAACTCAGACCACCACTACTCCTAGGGATGCTAGAAGGGAGGAAAGAAGAATAAGAAAAGAGGTAAAAAAGAAAGCAGGCTTCTATGAACAAGAAGAAGAGACCACAGCAGAGGCATGGGATGTCAGAGAGGCCACCAAAGCCATGAAGGACATGGATATTGACTAAGTTGCTCAGAGGATGAGCAACACTTTTAGTAGGGGGTGGTGATGAGCCTCATCATTGGGTAATTATATGGGCCTTAATTCACCTCCTAGCTTAGTCAAACCAACAATTCTCGTAGCTTATTGCATACATTTGATTATATTTTGTTTATGAGATGAGTTAGAGTTGGATACTTTGCTTTGTGGTCTAATGTGCATTTAATGCAGGATTAAAGGATAAAAGTAAGGAATTTTGGCAAAGACCTTGGTCAAAACTTGAATGGGACAAGGGAGAGGAATTATAGGAGGAAAATCCTCCTCATTTACTACCCCTCCATTCGAATATTCCTCCATCAGCTCGGAGTGCAAACAACCAAATCATGAGGACTAGAAGGTAGCTGAGCAAGTGAAGACAAAGCACCAGTTTATCTTGAGTTTGGGAGCCGAGCCTCCCTAATTTTAAGGAAGTCGTTGGAGACTTCAGATGTATAAGTAGAGAGGCCTAGGACCTCAGTAGGATTCGGATTTTTTATTGTAAAACTCTACTCTATTTTCGAGCTGCAAGACTTGTGACAGTTTTTGATGTAATCCATTATTTTGATAATAAGAATGAGTTTTGTTTTGAGCCAGCACTGAGTTAACTTAGAGGGCTGAAGCTCTTGGGTTAGGGCCCAACCCTAGCAGCCAAGGCTCCTCTTTATTGTACATGTATGCTAGCATAGATTCATAGTTTAATTATTCATTTTCTTAAGTAGTTGCATTTCCATTACAGTAGTGTAGATTAGATTGGTTGTATGTTAGTTTGCTTCCATTTGTGCCTTTTTTTAATTAGCAGGTTAGCAAGGAGAAAAAGGATCACCATAAGGTTGTCAACAGGTGTCTCAACCTCACTTCCTCCCTCTGGGACCATGACTTGAGGAAGAGACCCTTCAGCAACCCCAAAAAACATAGATTTCTAGTTCTTGCATGAGCTTTGGAGTTTGTTGTCTTGATTCAGTATTTGGTTCATTTCATTGTCATCTTTTTCCATTACTCTATTTCCGCAATAAGATATCACTCATGCTTTCATTCCCTTCAGCACTTTCTTCATGCATAATATAGGCAATTGATTCATGCTTTTCTAGGTTATGAAAATGTATCTTGTTGCATAGTTCTTGGAAGACACACATGTTTTAAGCACAACAGGTACTTCAGGAGGAGACCCAGACTTCATTACCAACAGCCACCTTCCACCTCATCCACCTTAGCCTTCTCTTGCTCCACCATCACCCTCACTAGTTTTTTGTCATTTTTCATTGAAATTCCCCTAGATACATTGAGCGAATCTAGCCATCTATTCTCTTGGATATTGACTCCTGAGTGTTCCTAGACTTTCTAACACCCCATCCCACTCATCACACACCTTTTCCAAGCTTCCCAACACCTCACAATTAGCTCTCGGCTGTATCCTGTAGGTTTCTAGTACATCCTGTAGGTTTTCCTGAAACAGCCTGTTTTGAGGCCGAATTGATGGGGAACCTCTAGGAAGTCACAAAAAGCCTCCTAAGACCCTTCCACCCCATAAACTTTATAGCCATCCTCAATCACCTTCCATCCACCTATCACATCCACAAGAACAATTAATTTTCCTACTTGATTTTTCCAAAAAAAAACCAAAAAAGTGAAAACAGATTTAGTTTGGTTTTCTTTCTTACACATTAGTATGGTTTGATGCTCTTTACTTATGTAGCTTAGATAGCAACATTAGGTTAGTGTTGATTTAGCAATTTTTCTTAGCATAGTTGTTTAAATGGTTAATTAGGATATGGTGTGATTTAGCATTACATGTTGTTTTCTTCATTACTGCAGTAGAGTAGCTCTCTTAGAATAGATTTTCTCTTCTTCCATCAAAGAATCAAGCTTCTTCTGACTCTATAGAAGTCTGGCTTGGAACCCCTGGGTCTCTCGCCAGATGAACAGTGACAACAGGTAGGACCTTCACTTTTACTTGTGCATATAGCACTATCACCTCCAAGTTTGTACGAACCCTGGGTTGATAAGTAAAGTTGGTAGCCCAGGAGTTGCAACATCCTTGTTGCAATACTAGCGCTCATCAGGGGCATCATCCCCACCTTTGCATACCAGATCAGTCCAACATCACATATGTTTGCGGGTAGTATCACGTGCTTGGGGGCATGATGGTTTTCCCCTGGCCATCTTCTCAATTAAGTCTCATCCTAGATCCCACTAAATCTAGGTATGGTCGATTATCCTCCCATTCCTTGGATAGTTTGTCCTATCGGCCTCCCTGGCGAGCCATATGCCCATCTCCTATTTTAGATGTTTGATACCATATCTTCAAATATTCTACTCTGCGACCATGTAGTCCCCATGTTTGACTTCATGGGTGAGGATGATTCAAGACCCCTCTAGTAGTTCATTCTCGTTTTCCTCTTCCCTTAATTCTTCATCAGGAACCATCGTTCCAAGAATAATTAAGGCCATATTTAGACAAGTAAGGCCACTTTCTTGAAAGTCACAAATCCAAATTCTGATGGTCGTTTTTTTTCGCTATGATCTCCACAAGATTTAGGGCCTTCTCCTCCTCTCAAATTGTAGGGAAAATGTCATTTTATAGGAAAACCCGCATTTTTTTGTCACACATTATGACGATACCGTAGCTCCATTTGATGAACCATCAGAACCATTGGAAATCTCTCCTTGAGTACTATAATGGGTCTTTCTCAGTTTTTGATGATTTGATACCTCACCAGGAAGAGATTTTTCCAAGAAGGGTCACTCTGTTGCCTCTCAAAATTGAATTTCTTCATAAAGCGACACTTTTACTTTGAGTTCCACCTCCTCTTAATACTGGTTGTACAACATGTTGATTTTTTTCATGAGTAACCATCATTTACTCATGTTTTGATGGTCCCCACTGGGCCTATTATGTGTGGCAGCGTCATCAAGTCACCCTTATTCAGAGCATCCGCGATGAGTCACCCTTACATCCATGGAGTTTGTTTCATGTCCCATTCTATCATGTCACAGTATTTGATCCATATTTGCATACCGTTCATCCTGTGTTGCCCATTTTGGCCTCTAGTCATACTGTCCCCATCCCCTCCAAAGTTGAGTCAGTCGCTGCCAAGTCAACCATGCACTTTATGCTCTAACAAGGGATGTCGTCTGTTTGTCCCTCAGTACCACTTTCCCCATTATCCCTGGTGTTAGTCCATCAGTCACATTACTATTTTCCTCATGATTTAGTTGAGGATCCTCATTGCCTTATCTATCGCGGGCCCTATTATGTTGACATCAGCTCATTTATTCTAAAAGAACGACCTAGAGGGAGGTGTATCTTGGTTCCAGCTTCCATTCTTATTCGATGCCCTGGATCGAGCAGAGGGTCTCATTATTTCCCTTTGACTTGATTATTTCTTGTTCGTGATCCATACACTCGATGGTCCAATGATGCAACAGATTGTACCAGTGATTCACGGGTGTGTGTGAGGTGTTTTAGACCTCATGAGGGGGGCCCTTCAGGTAGCCCCCCACATGCCCGAATGCATACATACTATGCTACAGCCTCATATGCAGTTCCACAGAGTTGATGGGTTCAATTCCTACCGATCGCAATGCCCATAGCATGCACATCTCCTCCAGATGATCCATTCAATTTTGTAGAGCTCTTCCTTGTTCAGCAGGGCTTCTCTGGTTGTTATACGCTCCCTCCCACCCATTTTTTTTAGGGAAGGGGCTTTGTATCTCATGTACTCATATATTATTGTATTCAGTCCTGGCTCATGTTTTTCCAGGTGCATTGTGTAAATGGGACACATTGTATTATTTTCTGGCTCTGTTATGCTAGCATGTCATGTACCATCCAGCATGTACTTCATTGCTCAGTTTTAGATTTCTGGGAAAACCATTATTTTTGTACTAAATTATCTCGATGGGTATGGATATGCCTCCCCCACCTCAGTGAGGTCTGGTACCACAACATAAAAGGATACTTGCATTAGTCTAGCCCCCTCTGTCCCTATCCTCTTTCAATTCAGCTTCATTGGTCTCTTTTTCTCTCTCTCTCTCTGACTCCCTCGTGTTGTCTAGTAATTGTGTCTTTACAATGTACTTCGGTTATGCATTTTTCTCCTAATACTCGTACGTTGGGGGGCAATCTGTTATCACCAAAAAATTGATCATCTAACCTAATTTACTAGATGGATTGAAGTACACCATGTAAAACCAATTTTACCATAGTAAAATTGCTTTCATTGTGAGAAATTACTTAATAAACCACCTTTGTTAAGTAATTTATAGTTAAACCCATGAAGAATAATTAAATAAATCATTATTTATTTTATTTTCTTCTAGGAATAATTAATTAAACCATTATTTATTTGATTTTCTTCTAAGAATAATTAATTAAACCATTTTTTAATTATTATTTGTTGTCATATTTGACCCAATCATGAAAAATAAACAAATAAATCATTAATTATCTTATTTTTCTCCAAGAATAATTGATTAATCACTAATCAATTATTATTCTTTGTCAAATTTGACTAAATCCCTTAGGAATAATTAAGTAAATCCTTATTTGTTTATTATTCCTTAACTAATTCCTTGAGGAAATAAATAAATCATTTATTTATTTATTATTTCTAAATAAAAGTTTAAATACTTTTTCCCTCCTAACCAAATATAATAAAATATTCCAAATGGTCATTCCAAGAATGGGATCAATAATATTTTATTATTTCTCATTATTCGAGGATAACTCAGTATTTTGTTATAAATAGAAGGGTTTTCCATTCAATATTCACTTTTGATTATTTTCATTGTTGCACTCATTGTTTTAACTCTGATTATTTTCATTGTCGCACACCATATTTTTGTTGGGTTTATGCATTATATAGGAGAGAGACTCTACACAAGATGAAGACATTTGAGGATAGCCAAGAACCCATCCCATAGAGGGGGATTGGTAACATTTATTTGTTCCCTTCATAGGTGTTATAATAAAATTATTCTTTGTATATCTGGTTTCCATTAGATGATTGAAGTTATTACTCTTTCTTTATGTTGTTTAACTATGATTGTGGCATAGATCCAGACTTTGGCATGTTTTGTTTCTATCAGTCGCTACAAATCTAAAATGTTTAACAGCTATTTATATTGTTGAGATTGTTTGTCATCCACAATCTTAAGTGGGTTCTTTTCGTACATATTTGAGAAGAAAACACTACAACATGCGTAGCCACCAACGTAGACTTGCAGATGAGCACAGACACTATGCACTAGTATGTTGCTAGTATGGCTACACTTAAGGCTATGATGTGCATGTTATCTGTCGAGTTGGATAGAGGTGCCAAATCAGTGTACTCAGATGAAATGGAGGCAAGAGTTCGATTTCAGAAGGATGTCACCACAGAGTACGTAGACAACATAACAGACTATCAAGCTTGTGTAGAATTTCCCACTGTAGATCACCTGATAATGCAATATACTAAAGAAAAATACTAGATCTAGCTCTACAATCAAACTTTGCGGAAACTTAATCAATTTGAGCTAGATCAATCAGAACACATATAACAGAGAAGAAGAAATCATACACATGAAACACAGAATAATACTCTGGGGAAAGCCTTAGCTGCAAACCTTGATCTCTGTATTATCATACAAATGGAAATATGTCTAGATTACACAAAGCTTTAGCTCACAAGCTATCTAGCTCTCAGTACAATCCCTCTATTGCTCATATACAGTCAAAGGCTTCTCACAAACCTTATCCTCTACCCTCCAAGCCTCCTATTTCCTTGCGCAGTTTTTCTTGGGGTCCAATGCTGCCACATGTGTGAATTCACCTCTCACACAACTCACCAAATTCAGAAGTAACTGCACAATCATGAAGGAGATAATTCCTTCTGCATGGATGAGTTTCCTATATAGGAAAAATCCTCCAACTGATAGTACACTGTCCCTTCCTCTAATCTCAACTGGGTCTCTGACTAAACTAACATGCATGAGTTATTTGTGAGAGAATATTCAGTTATCTGAAGTGCAACAGTTACATGCATGCATGCATTAACTAACGGAACTCACAATCAGTTCCACAAACTGTTGGAACTAATATAACTGGACTTAACTTAGTTAATTGAGCTAACTAATTACAACTCAAAGTACAACCCATCCTGATCTCCTTTACTCAAGGAATAACTTCCTCAATCAAAGGGGAAACTGTTGCATGTCTTCACATAGACTTCATGTTTGATTTTCTACAACTAATTAACTCAAGATGAATTAATTAATTATTTTACAAACAGTTGCTAAGATCAAATTCGAATTTTAATTCTCAATTTTAGTTTAGGGACTAACTAAAATTGGAATGTATCTTGAAATGCTATTTATAGCAATGCTATTTTTAGCATTTCTATTTTATCATTCCTTGTTTCTATATCCAACACTGGTACCTGAAATGCTATTTATGGCAATTCTATTTATGACATTTCTATTTTA
Organism: Pinus tabuliformis; assembly: GCA_031772625.1. Lineage (NCBI taxonomy): Eukaryota > Viridiplantae > Streptophyta > Pinopsida > Pinales > Pinaceae > Pinus > Pinus tabuliformis. Next base: position 328,754,460 of record CM062816.1, on the reverse strand, counting down.
AGTATTTCCTGTTGCTATTTTCAACACTCCCTCTCAACAAGAAAGGAATTCAACTCGAACCCGATCCTGAACCTTTGGAATGTTTTGCATGCAACATTTCTCCCTAGTGTTGTTGCTCCAACAACTCTAGAAACAAAAAAAATATCCAACATAAATCAGAATGATGCCTCTGTCATCAAAGTCTCTGACTACTATTGCCTCTATCGACTGAAAAATCTGCATGTTTGTGCTCTTCAGTATCTGACTGTTCTAGCCTTTGTCACTTTGATCTCTGACTGCATCAATCACACTAATTCTTGCTGCTGCATCCATGCTGCTACTGGACTGGTCATATCTCCTAGCATGCACTTGCACTACACCTCATCTCATCATGTTGCATCGTGCTGCTCACTACTGCACTGCAACTCAGTTACTGAGAAGTAAGTAACTGACCTCCCTGTTGGGCTAGAAACATCCTCTGATGTTGAAGCTTCCTCTGCCGCTCCATCTACATCTGTCTCTACCCACTTAGCCAGTCCTTCTACTCTTCGTCGGGGCTCCCGTAGCAAGGTCTAATCAAAGAGGTTGGGTACCTCAAGGATCCTACCCCTATTCCAGCCTTCTTGGGACTGTCACTCCACAGCACCCCCCACCTCCAACCTGGAGGTATGGATGCATGTGATCCCTCTGCCCACTTGGCTTAAAATTTCCCCCTATTGGAGGTCTCTGCATGAGTGGATGCCTCCATTTAGTCTCCTCTCAGCTTCTCTAGTTGTGTCTACTCCACAACCTCCTGAAGCTGCTTCACCAATTGTGGCTCCTTCACAATTGTCTGAGAATTCTTCTGGTGATGCATGTTGAGGGGTAACGTATTCTCCCTCTCAACTACCAAGTCTCCAACAATTGTCTTGCTCCTCAAGGCTTTGCATGCATCTTGAACCTCAAGAGCATACAAGTTCTTGACTCGTGAATCGATCTGCTTCACTTGTCTCGTGGTGACGTGTCTAAGGAAAACCTTTCCCTTACTGAAGACTACATCATAGCCTTTGTCTTCCAGCATTGCGATCGATACCAATTTTTTCCTCAGTCCTGGCACATACTTCACATCTATCAAGGTAATGCGAGCTCCATGCTCCCTCTAAAAAACAACTGTGCCTACTCCTGAGACATTATACTTTTCATCATTACCCATCACTATGAGTATCTGGAGATCTTTCTCCTCCAAGGTACTGAAAAAACTCTTATCGCCAGTCATGTGGAATGAAGCTCCACTGTCAAGAAACCAACCACATCCCACCATGGATGAAACCATGCATGCGATGAGGGTGAAATCCAACTCGAACTGTGAGGCCAGTGCCTCACCTTCTGATCCTTCCTTGGATCCCTTCTTGGATTTCTTTAGTGGACAATTTGTAGCAAAATGGCCCACCTCATGACAATGAAAGCATCGCACTTTCGATTTGTCAAACTTCTTCCCACCATAGGAAGAACTCAATTTGGGATGAGAATCCTTCTCCTTCCCTTTCTTTGCCTTACTCGCTAAGGCGCAATTTTCTTCATCCTCCTTGGATGAAGAACCATCTCTAGTGCTTCTCCTTATCTCCTCCTGCATTAGATCCAACCAAAGTCATTCCCAATCTGGCAGTTTCTCTCTTCCATTTACCCAGTCTTGGTAGCTATGCCAGCTCTTAGGAAGACTGAGGAGAGCAAGACTCACCTTGTCATCATCGGTTGTCGTGATCTCTACACTTCCAAGCTCATCCCTACAGGTGGTGAGCTTGTTCAGATATGTAAAGATCATGTCACCCTTTTCACACTTGATTTTCTGAATCTTGTCTTTCAGCGCCAGCTTCCTCTAATCATTGTTGTTCTGATATAGATCTTTCAATGTTTTCCACATTAAAAATGGTTTATCCTTCCCATGGAGACTCGAGAACATGTGGTCTCGAACTCCATCCAAAAGGATTCTCCTGACTATAGCCACACATTTCTTCCATTCTGCCAATTTTGTAGCATTAGCTACTGTTGGCTTGGGGACTTCTTGATCAATGAAGTCCTTCAAACCGTTGTCCTCTAATATTGCTTCCATGTGATCCTTTCAGGCTATATAATTTGAGCTACCATCAAGGGCATACTCGAGTCTTAAACCGTTGAATGCCATTGGTGAAATTTGAGATGTGATAAGAATTCGAATTCTATAATCAGGAACTTGAAACTTCGCACTTCTCCCTTATTTGTATATTGTTCTTCGCTTTGATCACCTTTGCTCTGATCCCGTGTAGAATTTCCCACTGTAGATCACCTGATAATGCAATATACTAAAGCAAAATACTAGATCTACTTCTATAATCAAACTTTGCAGAAGCTTAATCAATTTGAGCTAGATCAATCAGAACACATATAACGAAGAAGAAGAAATCAAACACATGAAACACAGAAGAATACTCTGGGAAAGCCTTAGCTGAAAACCCGATCTCTATAATATCATACAAGTAGAAATATGTCTGGATTACACAAATCTTTAGCTCACAAGCTATCCAGCTCTCAATATAATCCCTCTGCTGCTCATAAACAGTCAAAGGCTTCTCACTAACCTTCTCGTCTGCCCTCCAAGCCTCCTATTTCCTTGCGCAATTTTTCCTAGGGTCCAATGCTGCCACCTGTGAATTCACCTCTCACACAACTCACCAAACTCAATAGTAACTGTGCAATCCTGAAGGAGATAATTCCTTCTGCATGGATGAGTTTCCTATATAGGAAAAATCCTCCAACTAATAGTACATTGTCCCTTCCTCTGATATCAACTAGGTCTCTGACTGAACTGACATGCATGAGTTATTTATGAGAGAATATTCAGTTTGTTGAAAATGGCAACAAGAAATGCTAAAAATAGAAGTGCTAAAAATAGCACTACTATAAATAGCAGTTTGGGTACCAGTGCTGGATTGGGCAACAGGGAATGAAAAATGGAAGTGTTAAAAATAGCATTTTATTTTTAGCAGTTTATGATGGATTCCAATTTTAGTTAGTCCCTGGACTAAAAATAGGAAGTAAAATTCAAATTTGATATTAACAACAGTTTGTAAATTAATTAATTAATTCATCTTGAGTTAATTAGTTAATGAAAATCAGACTTGAAGTCTATGTGAGGACATGCAACAGTTTATCCATTATTATTGAGGAATTTATCCATCAGTTAAAGGATAAGAATGAGTTCTAATTTGAGTAGTAATTAATTGGCTCAGTTAACAGAGTCAAGTCCAGTTATATTTGATTTAAACAGTTTGTTTAAATTAAGTAAGTTCAGTTAGTTAATGCATGTTAGCATATAACTGTTGTACTTCAGATAACTGAAGATTCTCTCATGAATAACTCATGCATGTCAGTTCAGACAAAGACCCAGTTGAGATCAAAGAAGGGATAGTGTACTATCAGTTGGATGAATATTTTTCCTATAAAGGAAGCTCATCCATGATGAGGATTTATCTCCTTCAGGACTACGTAGTTGGATCAGAGGTTAGTGAGTGTGTGAAGAGGCCAATTCACACAAGTGGCTGCACTAGACCCCAATCAAAATTGCGCAAAGAAATAGGAGGCTTGGAGGGCAAACCAGAGGTTAGATAGAGGCCTTAGACTATCTATGAGCAGCAGAGGTATTGCAGAGAGAGCAGGATAGCTTTTGAGATGATTCTTTTTGTAATATTGGCTACATTTCTACTTGTATGATAATATAGAGTTGGGGTTTAGGCTGAGGCTTTCCCCAGGTTATATCTTCTGTGTTATGTGTGATTGATTTCTTCTTATCAGTTATATGTGTTATATTGATCTTGCTCATATTCGATTAAGCTTCCGCTAAATTGGTTGTATAAGTAGATCAAGTATTTTTCTTTAGTATATTGCATTATCAGGTGATCTACAGGTGGGAATTTCTACATGGTATCAGAGCACAAGTGATCAAGGAAGAACAATATACTGAGAGGAGATTTCAAAGTTTTGAGTTTTGGGCCGAGAGTTTGCAGAGTAGATCTGAAAATTTCTGTACAAAATTTTTAGAAACAAATAGCATATTTGGATTCCTTGCGGAAAAAGAACCAAATTCAAAAAAAAAAACGGCTAAATCGGAGTTCGGATGAGGGAGATATCGCTGATTTAAAATCAGCTCTTTTTCTAGAAAATTTCGTGATGGCGTGAAATATGAAACAGATTGGTGTGCTAGCCAAGAACCTGTGTGCACTTGAGGTCAAAGATGCATGCAAAGCCTTGAGGAGCAAGGCAAAGGTTAGATACTTGGTGGTTTAGAGGAAGAATAAATTACCTCTCAACATGCAGCCATAGAAGAAGTCTCCGACAATTGTGGAGGAGCCACAATTGGTGAAGTAGCTTCAGGAGGTTGTGGAGCAGCCACAACAGGGGAAGCTGAGAGGAGATCGAGTAGAGACATCTACTCATGTAGAGACCTCTAGTAGGGGGAAACTTCGATCCAAGAGGGTAGAGGGATCACATGTAGCCATACCTCCAGGTAGGAGGTGGGGTGATGTGGAGTGATAATCCCAAGGACGAGAGGCAGGATCCTTGAGGTACCCAACCTCTTTGATTCGAATTTGCTACAGGAGCCCTATCGAGGAGTAGCAGGACTGGCTGATTGGGTAGAGACAGATGCAGATGGAGCAACAGGTAGAGCTACAGTGCAGGAGTCCCAGGACTGTGTAGAGCTAGTAGGCTGCAACGATGCGAGAGGCACAGGAGTGTAGCACCAATGCAGGATGGCACAGAGAGGTGTGCAATGGTGTGAGATGCATGGAGTGTTGCAGCAGCTCAGAGGTTAGAGAGGGATCACTTGTCTGCAGCAAGTAGAGCTTTAGCATTAGAGTATGTTTCTAGCCCAACAGAGAGGTCAGTGGGGAGTTTTTTTTGTTCTGAGAGTTGCTGGAGCAACCACACTTGGTAGAAGTGTTGCATGTAGAACATTTCGAAGGTATAGGATCAGGTTCAAGAGGAACCCTTTCTTGTTGAGAGGGAGTGTTGAAAATGGCAACAAGAAATGCTAAAAATAGCACTACTATAAATAGCAGTTTGGGTACCAATGTTGATTGGGCAACAGGGAATGAAAAATGGAAGTGTTAAAAATAGCATTATATTTTTAGCAGTTCAGGATGGATTCCAATTTTAGTCAGTCCCTGGACTAAAAATAGGAAGTAAAATTTGAATTTGATATTAACAGTAGTTTGTAAATTAATTAATTAATTCATCTTGAGTTAATTAGTTAAGGAAAATCAAACTTGAAGTCTATGTGAGAACATGCAACGGTTTATCCATTAATTGATGAATTTATCCATCAGTTAAAGGATAAGGATGAGTCCTAATTTGAGTAGTAATTAGTTGGCTCAGTTAACAGAGTCAAGTCCAGTTATATTTTATTTAAACAGTTTGTTTAAATTAAGTAAGTTCAGTTAGTTAATGCATTCTAGCATATAACAGTTGTACTTCAGATAACTGAAGATTCTCTCCTGAATAACTCATGCATGTCAGTTCAGACAGAGACCCAGTTGAGATCAAAGAAGGGATAGTGTACTATCAGTTGGATGAATATTTTCCTATAAAGGAAGCTCATCCATGATGAGGATTTATCTCCTTCAGGACTGCGTAGTTGGATCATAGGTTAGTGAGTGTGTGAAGAGGCCAATTCACACAAGTGGTTGCACTGGACCCCAATCAAAATTGCGCAAAGAAATAGGAGGCTTGGAGGGCAGACCAGAGGTTAGATAGAGGCCTTTGACTATCTATGAGCAGCAGAGGTATTATAGAGAGAGCAGGATAGCTTTTGAGCTGATTCTTTTTGTAATACTGGCTATATTTCCACTTGTATGATAATACAGATTTGGGGTTTTAGGCTTAGGCATTCCCCGGGTTATATATTTTGTGTTATGTGTGATTGATTTCTTCTTAATAGTTATATGTGTTCTATTGATCATGCTCATATTCGATTAAGCTTCTGCTAAATTGGTTGTAGAAGTAGATCAAGTATTTTGCTTTAGTATATTGCATTATCGGGTGATCTACAGGTGGGAATTTCTATACAGTTATTTGAAGTGCAGCAGTTACATGCATGCATGCATTAACTAACTGAACTCACAATCAGTTCCACAAACTATTGGAACTAATCTAACTGGACTTAACTCAGTTAACTGAGCTAACTAATTACAACTCCAAATACAACTCATCCTGATATCCTTTAATCAAGGGATAACTTCCTCAATCAAAGGGGAAACTGTTGCATGTCTTCACATAGGCTTCATGTTTGATTTTCTACAACTAATTAACTCAAGATGAATTAATTAATTAATTTACAAACAGATGCTAAGATCAAATTCGAATTTTAATTCACAATTTTAGTTTAGGGACTAACTAAAATTGGAATGTATCCCAAAATGCTATTTATAGCAATGCTATTTTTAGCATTTCTATTTTATCATTCCTTGTTGCTATATCCAACACTTGTACCTAAAATGCTATTTATAGCAATGTTATTTATAGAATTTCTATTTTTATCATTTATTGTTGTTATTTTCAATAGCTTGGCATCAATTCACCACCGTCGATCATCTCAAGGATATTGAAGAGTTAGTCTTCCCACAACTGTCTCAGTCTTAGTGATGTCTTGCATGGCTTACTCAAGCCTATTTTTGTCTCACATGGGTACATGTGGAGATTGTAATGTAAACATGTTGTAAAAGTGAAAGACCAAGTGTCAATAGTAGAATGTAACAGTCATGTAGTAGTTGAAGAGTCATGAGGGTAGGTGAAGAGTCACAAAGGGAAATGTCAAGGGTCACCCCACCCTTTGTTATTTATAGAAGCTCATAACTCATTGTACAAGATCTTGGGAGCCAAGCTTCCTATAGGTGTAACTTAGAGAAATATTGGAGTGTATTGTAATGAGCCTTGGCTTCTCCACATTGCAGAGATATTAAATCTCTTTGGAGGAGCAGGTGGCAGTGACTGTAATGTTCTGATATCAGGGCTAGTGGAAGTCACGGTTGTATGTATGTGATGAGCCCCAAAAATGGGTAACTTATTGGGCTCATTTTGCCTACTGTTCTTCATCAATCCACCTTTTTTCATAGTTTATGCATGTTTTTTGAGTTTGTTTATGTTATTTGAACGAATGAGGGTGGTCACTTTACCAAAAAGGCTAATACGTGGTTATTTCATGTTTTTTGGACAAATTTTGGAACAATACCAAGCAATTATGAGCTAGATGACAGCCAATCATGAAGGAACAAGGGTGAGGATTCATAGGAAGGGTGTCTCTTGCATTAAATGGCCCTTCCTCGAAATCTCCACCCTCAACTCGAAGCTCAGCAGGCCACCAAAATGAATCCTAAAGGCAACCGAGCAGCTTTGTGAAAAGTGATTGTTTACTGGCAGTTTGAACAACCGAGCCCCTTGAGTTAAGGAGGGCTACTGGGACCCTCGTAGTGCATAAATAGGAAGGCTTCAGCCTTCGTAGGTTACTTTTTGAACTGTTGGGTTTTGCACTATAGTGCTGTCATTTTTCTCAGCTCATTTTCGTAGCTGCTGCTGTATAACTTTCTTGTGACATGATTATTTTTGAGTAATGAAGAGCAGCTTTATTTGGCATCAGTTCTGAGTTTCTCTTAGGAGCCTATAGCTCTTGGGGTTGGGCCCAACCCAAGTGCCAAGGCTTCCTTTGTGTATTGTTATTTGTCTTTTATGTCTTTGCAAAATAATTTATGTTAAGTAGATTAAAATCTTGCTGGTTACCTAGGTCATTGTTGATGATTAGAAAGGCTTTTTATGTTCAGATTGAGTTGATAGGTCAATAACAGGGAAGATCTCCCAAAAAAGGCCATCAAGCACCTCTGATCTCACCTCTCCCTCAGTGGGATTGTGAGCTGGGACGAAGGTGACCTTGTTGCCAACAAAAACACTGTCTTTGCCTCACCGTGCAATCATTAGTGTTAGATTCTCATTTGCATAAGTTGATACCATTTGTGGTTAAGCATTCAGATTCATGATTGCTCAGTTTGCATAGCTATTTCACGTGATTTCATTGCAATAGACTTCTGTTCATTTCCCTTGCTGTTACTTAGGCCAGATTAGAGTAAAGTAGCTAGGTCATTGGTTTTCCAAGTCATTGTTTGTTCAGTTTGAGAAATAACTAGCAGAGCACCTATAATACCTCTCCATCTACCCATACTCCATCCCCTACCTCTGATTCTTGCCTCACATTTGCTACGTTCCCTCACTTTGACCTAGTTTCCATATTTCTGTGCAACATTGCTCCACTCCTCCTTGAACAAATCCAGCCATCCTCATCACTCCTTAGCTCCATCCACCAAGTCCTGGACCTCCTCACACCCTTATCCTACCCACACACTCCCTTCTACACCTTTCCCTCTCCATCCACTCTCCAAAATCCCATTTCTGAACATCTTGTAGAAAATACAAAACATCTTGTAGAACCCCTGCAGACTTCTTGTAGAAGCTCACGGAAGCGGTTTCTTGAAAGCCAAACTCTATGAAACTCTCTAGAAGGGTGCTAGGGACCCCTTAGGCCCTCTTCTAACCTTTCCAACCTCCTACAAGCATTTCCTCTCGCCAATCAACTTCTACACAGTCAAAAACCAGTTAAAGCACATGCACAATAATTCTGCCAACTTACTCAAAAATACAAAAAGATGTTTCTTTTCAGATGTCACTTCAAAAGTAGCTTAGTCACATGCATTTTACCTTTCTAAGAGTCAATGGCATTCCTTTCTGTAGCTTTCATCATTTTTCTTGCACCAGTAGGGTTAGTCGGTAAAACTAGGGTTTGCTAGGGTTTGCATTTCCTTTCCGCTTTTAGTTTCTTTCTGCAAGTAGATTAGCCTCCTTTTAGTTAGCTTTTATCCATCAGTTAGAAAACTTCTTCTAAGAGTTCATAGAAGTTGGCTTAAGCTCCTAGCGGACTTGTTCCAGCTGATCAAGTGACAGCCGCGGCAAGAGCTAGTACTTGTGCATACAGCACCATCGCTTCTAAGTTTGTTACAAACTACCAAGTTGATAAAATTAAAGAAGGGAGTTCCAAGAGTTGCAGCATTATTGCTGCAATAGTGGGGCCCACCATCCTTTTGGCGCTGTTGTCGGGGAAGCGTCAGAGTATTTGTGATTGTTGTTTTTCTTCTATTTTTCTACTCCAACCTTCTACTATGTAGTTTATTTCATTTCCATTCTGGAATTTCATTTCTGCAAAAGTAGATTAGACATTTCTTGCTTTCATATATTAGAATTTCAAATATGCAAGCGTAGATTAGAATTTCAATTCTGCAAGTGTAGATTAGCATTTCAATTCCGCAGTTTCATTTCAGCAAAATAGACTAGTCCTTTCCTACTTTCATTTCTATTCCGCATTTTCATTTCCGCAAGATAGATTTTATTTAGTTGCAGTTCCATCTGTTTTAGTTTTGCAGGTACAAGCAGAAAAAAACAAAAGCAACCAAAAATCTTTTCATGCCTCGTAGGAACAGAGATAATACCGGAAAATTCCTACCCAACACCCCCACCACATCACTAAGTCACCCTTCTCTATTCTTTGGTGGCAGTGACCCAGAAAAGCCTATAGGTGAACCTCCTGAGATATACGAAGATCCTATAACAGAAGAAGAGCAAGAAAACATCCCTTTGAGACCATGGATGAAAACAGAAATAGTAGAGAAGATGATGAGAGAATAGAAGGTACCTTTCCCATCCGAGAGACCAACGGGGACATGAAAATGAAAAACATAAGTCCCTCAGCCTTACCTCACTTCCATGGATTGACTACTGAAGACCCTGATACCTTCCTGTTTGAGTTTGCTATCCTTTGTCGAACTTATGACTATGCTGAGGACGAGCAAAATTTGAAACTCTTTCCTTCTACCCTCAAGGATGCAGCACTCCGCTGGTTCATGGGGTTACTTGGAAACAGTATCACCACTTGGGCTCAGATGCAGCAAGCCTTTAACAACAAATACCGGGACTACTATAGGTCCAAGGAAACAAAGGGAGAAATCTTTCGGATGACCATGGGAAATGATGAGTCTTTAGAAGACTACGAGGAAAGGTTCCAAATTAGCTATAAACGGGCCAGGTGCACATTTGACCCTGAATCTCTGAAGTTGGTTCTGCTCTGAGGAGTCCCTGAAGACCTTCTAGATACCCTCCATTTGCTAGCTGGAGGGGACATCTACCAACTACCTTATGAGGACATAAAGACTGTGTTTAGAAACCATTCTAGGGCAGCCCGGAAAAGAGGTAGGGGGAATCCACTTTCAGCTAGTGCTGCCTTCTCCAAGCATGAGTTTGCTAATCAGATGGAAGACCTAAAAAGTGAGGTGAGATAGACCATTGCCATGCAACTTGATACTTTCCGAATCCAACAAAAGAAAGAGGAAGCTGAGAGGGCTTTGGCCATTTTCTGTCCCAGATGTACGAGGAAGCACCCTAAGAATGAGTGTCCATTGCACTCAGTAGAGGTATGTTTCATTTGTGAGGAAGACCACCCCACAAACCAATGCCCAACCTTACCCAGATTTAAAGCCATGTACCAAGGGACTGAGGCAACCACTGAACCTCTCTACTTCCTCAACCAAAGGAGGTCGCATGGGCCTAGGCCTTACTAGCAGGGGATGCAAGGGACATCCCAAGCTTATTATAGCCCCAACCAATCTACTCACATACCTTCTTGGGGCCCCCCTGCTCATCCTTCCTGGTCCGCACCTCCTCCGTGGTCTTATCCATCTCAATACCATACTCAACCCACTGCTCATTTGTTTCACTCACATGTCCAGCCACAACCTCAGTGGAATGCACCTCAACCAGGGTGGAGGCCCCAATACAACTCTTCTCCCGCCATTTTTCCTCCACCACCGGCTCAACCACAACCATTTCCTCCTGCTCCTCCAAGACAACCCCAGATGCCTGCTCAACCGAACCCGAACCCCAACAACAGACAGGCCCAGCAGGTTTACACTGGGGAGACAACATGCCCTACCTATGCTGTGGAAATCAAGGAGATTAACCTGCGATCTGGGAAGGTCCTTCCAGATCGCCAACCTCCTCCCCCAAAGGACAAGGAAGAGAAACAGGAAAGTGAACCCAAAGCCATTCCACCCTTTCCTGAGAAACTAACAGTAACCACGCAACCAAGCCCAGAGGAGACTAAACTTCTGGGAGAACTTAAGCAGTTGTGTGTGAAAATTCCACTTCTCCAGGCCATAAAAGTGTTGGAAATAATACTGAGAGGGGGGGTGAATCAGTATTATCTAGCAATTTAACAAATCTTCTTTATTTGATCTTTGAATTATTCTTGCATATCAGTACCATAAAATAATGAGCATGAACAAAGAAAACAGATAGTCACACCAAAGAACACAAGATGTAAGGTGGAAACCCAATGTGGGTGAAAACCACCTGCTGCAATATGTCTCTATCTTCTTTCAAATTAGAAACTCCTTTTACAATGATTTTGTACTGGTGCAGTCATTTACCAGTACGCAGGCTGCAACCTGCAGAGAGCTACAACTCTCTACTTCTTTTCATAAAGCATCAAATGATCATCAAGTACATAACAGTTACTGTCTACTACAGTTATCAGATCAGCAATAACAGAATTAACCCAGAACACCTTATCAACAGAGAAATACAATCAACAGAACAGAGACGCAGTTTTCCCTTCTGTGGCCTACGTATAGACGCAGTTCACCTTCTGCTTCCTACGACCACCCGCAGAGATCCTTCTGCTGCACTGCGTGCCCACGCACTGTTCCTTCAACTGCTCTGCGTCCTTTTGCTGCAGGGACGCACCCAAAAACACTATCGCGCCGCGTCCAGTTGCTCAAAAGACGCACCCAGAGATACTATCGCGCCGCGTCTTTTTACCTCAGGGACGCACCTGAACCTGGTCTGTCCTGCGTCCCCACGCAGATCTCCCGTTACTGAACTGCGTCCCGGATGCACCTGAGCCACGTCTGCCCTGCGTCCCCACGCAGGTCTCTCTCTGCTGCGCTGCGTCCCGGCGCACTTTCCCTTCACTGTACCTGCGTGCCTTCGGGTATGAATGATTTCAAGACTTTAAGAGAAACCCAAACACACAGATCTACAGATCTGATCATGCGCCAAAGAGATATTAGTCCTTCAGTAGATTTGCCTTCTTTAGATTTAGACTAGATCTCAGCCAATAAGATATTCAACCAAAGACATGCACAAACCAAATGATCTCCTTTGCTTTATATAGGCAAGCTCCTCCTCAAATCAAGGAACAATACCACGAGCCGACACCTTAAAAACACAATACCATCGGCTAGATACCAGGAGTAAATCACAAGAAAGCCCACGTGCTTTTCTCTGCCTTAAAAAATGTGCACTGGGTGGACGCACCTTCTGAACGGCTGGACTGCGTCCCTGGACGCGGCTTCTGCATGGTGTACCTGCGGGTACACACTTTCTGTAAGGTATACCTGCGTCCTCCTTATTTCCTTCAATATTTGGTAGCTGATCATCAACTTCTACTGCTGACTTGAAGTACAGTGACCTGTCACCTGAATGGGTTGCCATCAAGGACAACACTTTAGCCATAATGCCAACAATCTCCCCCTTTGGACTTGATGGCAACCTCACAACCTTCAGCTTCATTCTCCCCCTTTGACATCAAGGGCAAAGGGGTATGCTCCCCCTAAGGACATGCTCCCCCTGAATATGAACCAGATCTGCAACAAAGAACCATAATCCACCATGAAAGAGATAAAGACATATTGCAGCTATTTCCAAGACCTCCTTCTGACCATCCTCCATAATGCCAACAATGCATTATATGCTCCCCCTGAACCTATACCATCAATCAGAAAAGATTCAACAAGATGATGCATCAACAACCCCCAGCTTTTGCCTGAGGTATTCAAAAGTGTCCCTGGGCAATGGTTTGGTGAGAATATCAGCAACTTGTTCCTTAGAAGGAACATACTCCAACTTGACCTTCTGTTCAAGCACTTGTTCCCGGAGAAAATGATACTTGATTGGTATGTGCTTGGTTTTTGAATGCATAACCGGATTCTTTGAGATGCTGATTGCACTTGTGTTATCACATAAGATGGGGATAGGTGGTGTACAAGTGATTTGAAAATCCTGCAAAGTCTGCATCATCCAAAGAAGTTGGGTGCAACAAGATGCAGCAGCAACATATTCCGCTTCAGCTGTAGACAAGGCAATCGAACTCTGTTTCTTGCTGAACCAAGATACCAGTCTGGAACCCATAAAGAATGCACCACCACTTGTGCTTTTCCTGTCATCCACGCTTCCGGCCCAATCTGCATTTGTATAAGCATGAAGAGTAAGATCTGTATCTCTAGGATACCATAAGCCATAATTTTGAGTCCCTTGAAGATATTTGAAAATTCTCTTCACTGCCTGAAGATGAGTCTCCTTCGGATTTGCCTGAAATCTTCCAACTATTCCAACTGCATGCATGATGTCCAGTCGGGTACCTGTCAAATATAGTAAACTTCCAATCATAGATCTGTAGGTTGGTTGATGTACTGCTATAGATTCATCATTTGCACTTAGACTACATCCTGTGACCATGGGTGTACATACTGGTTTTGCATCTTCCATGCCATATTTCTTCAAAATCTGTTTGAGATACTTGGTTTGAGACAAAAAGATTCCTCCTTCTTTTTGTTGGATTTGCAAACCAAGGAAATATGTCAGTTCTCCTAGCAAGGACATTTCAAATTCTTTCTGCATGACCGAGGCAAAGCTTTGACTCATAGCTTCTTCATTGCTGCCAAAAATAATGTCATCTACATACACAACAAGTATTAGCAATTTGTCATTTTCAACTTTTATATATAGATTGCTATCTGCTGAACCTTTTGAAAAACCTTGTTGATGAAGATATTTGTCCAACCGGTAGTACCAAGCCCTTGGAGCTTGTTTGAGACCATAGAGAGCCTTTTTCAATCTGCATACAAGATTTGGATCATTTCCAAGAATGAACCCATCTGGCTGTTCAATGTACACTTCTTCTTCCAAGTCTCCATTCAGAAAGGCTGATTTCACGTCCATTTGAAATACTTTGAAGTTTTGAAAACTTGAGAGAGCAAGGAACATTCGGATGGCCTCAAGTCTTGCAACAGGAGCAAAAGTTTCTTCAAAGTCTATTCCTTCTTGCTGTGCGTACCCTTTACAAACAAGTCTGGCTTTGTTTCTAATTACTTCTCCATTTTCATTCAATTTGTTTTTGAAGACCCATTTTGTCCCGATAACATTCTTATCTTTTGGTCTAGGAACCAGCTCCCAAGTGTTGTTCTTTTCGATCTGCTCAAGTTCTTCATCCATTGCTTTCACCCAACATTCATCTTTGCATGCTTCCTTCACATTTTGTGGTTTAGTCGAGGAGAGTAATGCCAAATAGCTTGAGGCTTCTGCAATTGTTCTTCTAGTTTGTACACCTGCTTCTTTCTGTCCCATAATCTGAGATTCTGGATGGTTTTTCTGAACATATCTGGATGGAGTCTTTTCTTCTATTCTTGTTTGCTCCTCTGGTTCTTCTTGAGGTTCTTCTTGAGGTTCTTCTTGAGGTTCTTCTTCTTCATCATTCTGTCTTTGAGGGTAGCCTTCATCTTCTTCGATATCTTCCCGATGTACTTGCCTAGGAATGTATCCCTTCTCATCAACCACCACATCAATGCTGTCAACAATTCTGCCAAGTCTTTTATTGTAGCACTTGTATGCTTTGCTATGTGGAGAGTAACCAAGAAGAATGCCTTCATCTGCTCTAGGTTCAAGTTTGCCAAGCTGCTCATCAGTATTCTTGATATAGCATTTGCTCCCAAAGATTTTGAAGTGCTTTACCGAAGGAGTCCTGCCACTCCAAAGCTCATGAGGAGTTTGAGTGCTGTTCACCCGAACATTTGTTTTGTTGAGAATAGCGACCACAGCATGTGCAGCTTCACCCCAGAAAGTTGCGGGAGTTCCTGATTCATCAAGCATAGCACGAGCCATTTGTTGGATTGTTCTGTTCATTCTTTCAACAACTCCATTTTGCTGAGGAGTTCTAGCTGTAGAGAATTCTCTCCTTATCCCATGTTCATCACAGAAATCGAAAAATTCATTTGAAGTAAATTCCCCACCTCTGCCGGATCTGAGGCACTTAATTTTGTGACCTGATTCATTTTCAACCAAGGCTTTGAAGGATTTGAATTTTTCGAATGCTTCATCTTTGTGCTTCATAAGTCCCAACCAGACAAACCTGGAGAAATCGTCAATAAATAATATCAAGTATTCCTCTCCTCTAGGTGTTCTTTTCCTGAATGGACCACATGTATCTGTATGTACTAGCTCAAGAGGCATGCTAGCTGATCCTTCTTTCTCTGGAAAGTTAGTTCTGGTTTGTTTTCCAAACTGACATGATCTGCATATGGTGTTGTCAGGAATTTTGATATCTGGAAGATCGCGAACTGCCTGATATTTGCATGCTTTCCTTATTTGTGAGAAGCTTAGATGTCCCAACCTTCGATGCCATAACCAGTGCTCTTCATCCTTGCTCAGATAGCATTGTTGTTGTCCTTCTTCAAATATGTACAAATTATTTGGAGTTCTTTTGCCTTTGAGTACTGTTTTACCTGTATCAAGATCACGAACAAGACATCCATTTGATCTGAATATAACCTCGGTTCTTTGATCACACATCTGGCTGACACTTAGTAGATTATGCTTCAATCCATCAACATACAAAACATTTCCAGCCTTGACATTTTCTTTTAAAGGAGCAATACCTTTTCCTTTTATAGTTGCAGGAGTATCATTTCCAAAAGAGACTTTCTTTCCCTTTTCTAAAGTAGAATAAGACTCAAGTTTTTCTTTATCACCTGTCATATGCTTCGAACATCCACTGTCAATATACCATAGATTTTCCTGTCCCTCTGCATAGAATGCTATCCCACATCTTTCTGTTTGAGGTTCCTTTATTCTCCATGTTTTGGTGCTTGAGGCTTGTTCCTTTTTCCGCTCTTGTTCCTTTCTCTCCTGAAACCTGCTCCTGCATTCAGAGTCTTCATGACCAAAATTATTGCAAATGGAACATTCAACTTCATTTTCAAGAGCCGAAAAGTTGTTATAGGTCCTTTTTGTAATCCCTGTCATGCTTCTTTGTTTTTGAGCTTCCCTAGTCATGATTGTTTTATATGCAACACATTGAGCTGCTTTGTGACCAAAATTATGGCAAGAAAATCATTGTCCATTGAAGAAGCTTCTGCGGTTATTGAATCTACCTGCCAACTGATTGTAATTTCTATTTTCATCTATTCTTGAACCAAACTGAGAAGATTTTACCTGTGGCTGGTTGTAGCTTTTGTTCACCCTTAAGATGGATTGCCCTTGATAGTTTCTGTTTGTATTTCGTCCCTGCTTCACCTGATTATCTTCATTGTTCTTCTGCTCATTTCTTCTTGCCGCATCAAGATAACTTTTTGAGGTGGATGCTTGAGAGGTTTCTCCATTATAACCCAAACCTGTCTTGTTTAGAGGAGACCGCTGCACATTGATAATCTCATCCAAAGTTTCAGATCCTTTGACAAACTTAAGATTAATAGCTTTTGTTTTCTCAATTTCTTTTCTGAGACCAACAATTTCACCTTCTAGTTTTTCAAGATGTTTTTCCTTTTCATCAATCTGAAATTGTAGAGTATCAATGATCACATTCTTTTCTTCTATACATCTCTTGAGTCTAGTAATTTCATCATAGAGGTTATTCACATCTACAGCATCCTCATAATCATCATCTTCAAATGCCATTAACAACTTATATTTATTACCTTGTTCATCTTCATCACTGTTTGATAAACCATCACTGTCTTCATGGGTGTAGTAGCTTTTCTTATTTGTACTTTGTTTCTTGTTCCATCTAGCAGGTTCCTTACCTTTATCCTTATAGGGACATTTTGCAGCATAATGACCTACTCTTCCACAAGCAAAGCATTTGAAAGGTAGCTTACCTCTGAACCTTCCAGAGCCCCTTTGAAGATTTCTGACAAAATTTGATTCTTCTTCCTCTTCTTCTGGAACATGTCTTGCTTCATAGTAATCTTCTTTGCCTGATGCCTTGAAAGCAGCTTCCCTTCTGTCTTATGGACCTCCCTTTCTCATTTCATAAGCAGTTAGAATTCCATGTAGCTGAGACATAGTGAGAATTCGGAGATTTTCCTTTTCTTCTATTGCAGATACTTTAGATTCAAACTTGGGGGATAATGATCTTAGAATCTTTTCAACTACTATAGCCTCTTTTATTTCTTCACCCAAATTTTTCATACAATTAACAATCTCATCTACTCGAAGAAAATAATTAGCCACACTTTCATCATTATACATCTTGAGAGTCTCATACTGAATCCTGAGAGTTTGAAGTTTAGCTCGCTTTACCTGTTCATCTCCTTCATAGCTCGTGACCATTTTGTCCCATATCTCTTTTGTTGATTTGAAGTGCATTACCTTCATGAATTCCGTTTGGGATATACTTCCTAATAGAGTACTGACTGCTTTTGCATTTGTTTCATACAT
The DNA here is from genome assembly GCA_031772625.1 of Pinus tabuliformis. Classification (NCBI taxonomy): domain Eukaryota; kingdom Viridiplantae; phylum Streptophyta; class Pinopsida; order Pinales; family Pinaceae; genus Pinus; species Pinus tabuliformis. The sequence goes on along the minus strand of CM062816.1, from coordinate 328,736,886 downwards.
CTTTTTCTCAGCTGGATCTGTAGGAGTAGCTGAAGGAAAAGCATAGCCTGTTTCTACAATGTCCCAAACTTCTGTACCAAGAGATTGAAGATATGCAGTAACTCTTACCTTCCAGTAATTGAAGTTTGTCCCATCAAAAACCGGTGGCCTGATTGATGCTTCTCTCTCGTAGTTGCTCATGATGAACAATCTACCTTCAAGCGATCAAGCTTCTCTCAAGGACCTGCTCTGATACCAATTGTTGGAAATAATACTGAGAGGGGGGGTGAATCAGTATTATCTAGCAATTTAACAAATCTTCTTTATTTGATCTTTGAATTATTCTTGCATATCAGTACCATAAAATAATGAGCATGAACAAAGAAAACAGATAGTCACACCAAAGAACACAAGATGTAAGGTGGAAACCCAATGTGGGTGAAAACCACCTGCTGCAATATGTCTCTATCTTATTTCAAATTAGAAACTCCTTTTACAATGATTTTGTACTAGTGCAGTCATTTACCAGTACGCAGGCTGCAACCTGCAGAGAGCTACAACTCTCTACTTCTTTTCATAAAGCATCAAATGATCATCAAGTACATAACAGTTACTGTCTACTACAGTTATCAGATCAGCAATAACAGAATTAACCCAGAACACCTTATCAACAGAGAAATACAATCAACAGAACAGAGACGCAGTTTTCCCTTCTGTGGCCTGCGTATAGACGCAGTTCACCTTCTTCTTTCGTGCGACCACCCGCAGAGATCCTTCTGCTGCACTGCGTGCCCACGCACTGTTCCTTCAACTGCTCTGCGTCCTTTTGCTGCAGGGACGCACCCAAAAACACTATCGCGCCGCGTCTTTTTACCTCAGGGACGCACCTGAACCTGGTCTGTCCTGCGTCCCCACGCAGATCTCCCGTTACTGAACTGCGTCCCGGACGCGCCTGAGCCACATCTGCCCTGCGTCCCCACGCAGGTCTCTCTCTGCTGCGCTGCGTCCCGGCGCACTTTCCCTTCACTGTACCTGCGTGCCTTCGGGTATGAATGATTTCAAGACTTTAAGAGAAACCCAAACACACAGATCTACAGATCTGATCATGCGCCAAAGAGATCTTAGTCCTTCAGTAGATTCGCCTTCTTTAGATTTATACTAGATCTCAGCCAATAAGATATTCAACCAAAGACATGCACAAACCAAATGATCTCCTTTGCTTTATATAGGCAAGCTCCTCCTCAAATCAAGGAACAATACCATGAGCCGACACCTTAAAAACACAATACCGTCAGCTAGATACCAGGAGTAAATCACAAGAAACCCCCACGTGCTTTTCTCTGCCTTAAAAAATGTGCACTGGGTGGACGCACCTTCTGAACGACTGGACTGCGTCCCTGGACGCGGCTTCTGCATGGTGTACCTGCGGGTACGCACTTTCTGTAAGGTATACCTGCGTCCTCCTTATTTCCTTCAATATTTGGTAGCTGATCATCAACTTCTGCTGCTGACTTGAAGTACAGTGACCTGTCACCTGAATGGGTTGCCATCAAGGACAACACTTTAGCCATAATGCCAACAAAAAGATGTACCAATATACAACAAATTGATCAAGGAGAAGTGTTTCAGGCACCCAGGTAGGCGAAAGAGAGATGCCTCGACTATCAATGTCATAGGACAACTGTCCGACCTGATGTTGGGGAAAGTAATCTGTCTAAAGTATTTGGATCCTAGGAGTCCAGTAGTTGATGTCCACATCAATGGCACCATAATCCCCCATACCCTGATTGATCTAGGGGTTGCCATTAATGTGATGACCAGGGACACTATGTTTAAACTCAACCTTCAGAGTTCCTTAAGGAAGACCTCGACAGTCCTGAAGTTAGCAGACCGCTCCACCGTGACTCCCGAAGGGGTTGTGGAAGATGTCCTGGTCTCCGTTGACTCTTGGGAGTACCCTGCGAACTTCTTGGTCCTTCAGCCAAAGGCAAAGCTCACTGGATACCCCCTCATTTTGGGAAGGCCTTGGTTAGCTACTGCGGATGCTTACATCAGTTGTCGAGCTGGAAGCATGACCATCAAGAATGGGCCTATGTCCAAATAGCTAGTCCTATACCCGCCTGCCCAACCTCTGCTAGAACATGACTTACCACTCTGGTTGGAAGAGGGAGATGAGGATGAGGTCTACTCTGCACCATTGTGCACAGTAGAAACCACCAGGGGAGGCCCTCAAACCGAGGATGACTTGATTGAGAATTTGATTCAAAATCCACCTCCCAATGCACTGTCCTTAGAGGAGTTGGTGGAAGGTACCCAAGCCAGCACTTTAGTGGACCTCTGTGTGACTTATCCGACCTCTCCTAGAATTAAGAATGTGGAATTTGGCCCCGAAAGAACCTTAAAGATCAGCTCCTCCCTATCTCCCTCCCAGGAGAAGGAGCTGTGTAGCTTACTAAACAATCATCTGGATACCTTCGCTTGGAGCTATAAGGAGATGAAAGGAGTCCACCCTTCGGTCTGTACCCATCACATTTACATTAAAGAAGATTGTAAACCAATCAGGCAGCCTCAGAGGAGAATGAATCCAGCCCTTAAAGACATCGTCAAAGAAGAATTGCAAAAATTGTTGGATGCAGGATTCATCTACCCCATCTCCGACAGTGAGTGGGTCTCACCTCTAGTGCTTATGCCCAAGTAAAATGGGAAGTGGAGAATCTGTGTAGATTACCGAGAACTTAACAAATCCACCAAGAAAGACCATTTCCCTTTGCCTTTCATAGATCAAGTGTTGGATGGACTGGCAGGGAAGAAGTTCTTCTCTTTCCTAGATGGGTTCAGTGGGTATAATCAGATCCAAATCAGCTCGGAGGACCAAGATAAGACCACCTTCACTTGTCCATGGGGTACCTTTGCCTACCGAGTCCTTCCCTTTGGGCTATGCAACACTCCTGCTACTTTCCAGAGAGTAGTATTGAGCATATTTTCTGAGTTGGTCCACGATTCGGTAGAAATCTATATGGATGACTTTACTCCCTATGGGTCCAACTTCCAAGAAGCATTGACTAACCTGGGAAAAGTTTTAACCAAGTGTATTGAGATGAACCTGTCCCTCAATCCCGAAAAATGTGAATTCCTGATGACTGAAGGGACCGTGCTAGGTCATACAATTTCTCAGCAAGGATTACAGGTGGATCCTAACAAGATTGCTATCATCCAGAAGGTTCCACCTCCTCAAAAGGTAAGAGATGTTCGGAGTTTCCTAGGCTTAGCAGGATATTATAGAAGATTCATTAAAGATTTCAGTAAGCTAGCCTCGCCATTGTTTGGCCTCTTAGGGAAAGATGTTGAGTTTAAATGGACTGACGACTGTCAAGGGGCTCTGGATGAGTTGAAAGATAAGCTGGTGTCCGCCCCGATCTTGAGAGGTCCAAATTGGGCCCTACCTTTCCACATCCACACTGATGCCTCGAACAAAGCCATAGGGGCAGCCTTAGGACAAGTTGAGGAGAAACTACCATATGCCATATACTTCGTCAACAAAAACCTGTCCAAGGCAGAAATGAACTATACTGTAACCAAGAAAGAGTTCCTGGTTGTAGTCCATTCCCTAAACAAGTTCAGACACTACATCACTGGTTATCAAACATTCGTACACACTGATCATGCTACGATTAGATATTTAATGAATAAGCCTAATGTAAATGCTCGTATTATTAGATGGTTACTTTTGTTGCAGCAATTTAATTTGACTATTGTCGACAAGCCAGGTAAGGAAAATGTTGTTGTTGACTTCTTGTCTAGATTGGATTTGCCTGTAGGTGAAGAAGGGACAGTGGATGACCAGATGCTAGATGAGCACCTATTTGCTATCTCAGTACTCTCTCCATGGTTTGCTGATATAGCAAATTACTTGGTATTAGCACAGTTCCCTCTGCATCTATCCTCAAAGGAGAAGAGCATAATTGTGAGGAAGAGTGCCCCGTTCACTTGGATCGAGGGCAACCTGTTCAAACTTGGCCCAAATCAGATCTTGAGGCGTTGTGTTAGGGAGGAGGAAGTCTTTGACATCCTCCTAACCTGCCATGATGGGCCTTGTGGAGGCCACTTTGCAGCAAAAAGGACTGCCTTCAAAATTATACAGGCAGGCTACTATTGGCCTACTCTTCATCAAGATGTCAGAAGATACATCAGCCAGTGTGACCGATGTCAGAGGATGGGGAAACCGACTCCAAGGGATGAAATGCCTCTCCAACCTCAAGTGACCTTCGAGCCATTTGAGAAGTGTAGCATGGATTTTGTGGGTCCTATTAACCCTCCTTCAAAGCAAAGGTGTTACATCATTGTGTGCACCGACTACCTGACAAAGTGGGCAGAAACAAAGGCAATCAAAGTAGCGACAGAAGAAAAGGTCGCTGAGTTTTTAAGGGAAAATATCTCCTACAATATTGGCTATCCAAGAGAGTTAGTCACCGATCAAGGAAGCCAGTTCACCTCTAACCTGATTGAAGACTTGCTCGCTCATCACAAGATCAAGCACAGGACTTCCACCCCATATCATCCATAAGAAAATGGGCAGGTGGAAGTCACTAATAGAGCATTGGAAGGGATTTTGACTAAGGTGGTGAGCAGTAGTAGAAAGGATTGGGCAGATCGCCTGGTTGAGGCCACCTGGGCCTACAACACCACTTGGAAGACTACAACAGGTTTCACACCTTATGAGCTGGTCTACGGGAAGAAAGCTTTGTTGTCCATAGAGTTCGAGTACAACACATTGAGGGTGGCAGCTCAGCTGGACTTAGATCTCAGCCATGCTCAACGTAAAAGATTACTCCAACTGAATGGATTAGATGAACACGGAATGCAGGCCCTCCTCCACTCAAAAGTAGTTCAACTCCAGAGGAAGATATGGCATGACTGGCACCTTAATGAAAAGCAATTCCAGCTGGCAGATTGGGCGCTACTGTATGACTCAAGATACAAGGATTTCAAAGGGAAGTTGAGGACAAGATGGTTAGGACCATATACAATGGAAAAATGCAACGACAATGGTTCAGTCCTTATCAGGACCATTAATGAAGAAGCCATCCCCATGCTTTTCAATGGGCATCGATTGAAAATCTACAAGAAACCCCTTTCGAGGCAGGAGTTCATTGAAACTTTGGAAAAATCAGTGCTGGTAATAGAGCAGGGCTCTGCCTCTCTTCCACCCACACCTTGCTCATCAAAAAAAAAAAAAAAAAACAGGAATAAAAAGATCCTTGGGTGAAAACCTCTCTGAGGCGCCCAGGGCAAACAGTGAGGGTGAAAACCTCATGGAGGCGCCCCAGCTATCTCTCAAAAATAAATAAATGGACTGAAAAATATCCTTGGGTGAAAACCCCTCTGAGGCACCCAGGGCAGACAGTGGGGATGAAAACCTCATGGAGGCGCCCCAGCTGTCTCTCAAAAAAAAAAAAGGAGAGAAAAAAAAGAATAAAAAAAGGGAAAAAAAATAGAAAAGAAAAAAGAAACAGGCCTAATCTCTGTAAAATAATTGCAGGTTGCAGGGAATACATTGCAGGTAAAGGAGGTCACGCAAAACGAGGACAGGGGCCCATACCAGGCTATAGGACATCCTTACAGACACTCCCTCCATGGCCACTCACCTTTCCTAGGATCTGATCACATTCGGGTCAAGATTCCACCTCCTACAGGAAGTTCTGGGCTTTCTATAGGAAGTTTTGGGCTTTCTACAGGAAGTTCTGTATTTCTACAGGAAACATCCTGTAGAGCTTTCGGGCGGGCCAAATTCGATTTTGGAAGGGGATTTGAAGCTTGGAGTCTGTTGGGTAGGCCTGCAGCCACCCCTCTATTCCATCCATCACCGTATGTCACCCATGTTGCAACCACCTGGTTATGTGTTCCTGCACTGTCATACAAGAAACCTTGTTTTTCATATGTATAGAAAAATTTTCAGTGACAAATCAAGCAGCAAAGGCCCGCACACTCTACCTATTAGGGCTCCATCTAGACTCTTCAACAGCGAATATAGCCCTACTTGTTTAGCCTGTATCCTAGGAGGAGAAACAGCTACAAGACATCCTACAGGAATCCTGTAGCGGTTGATCCCTCTGGAAGACATACTCTAGAGGCAGGGGCAGTCGAAACCAGCAAAAGGAAACATGTAAAAAGGCTCCTCCTGGACATGAAAACATCCTCGATAGCTAAAACCAAACACCACCTATGCATGCAGCGTTGCCAACCGAAGGATCGGGTTCCAAAGTCGTGCATACAGCATCAACAAATGAAAGAATGGGTTCTAGCACCTATGCACGAGGCAGCAGCAAGCGAAGCAGTCGTTCCAAGTCCCGAAGTCTACAGAACACGTCCACGGCCATGCAGGTAAGTGTCTAACCTTATTCGTCAAATTGCATAAATGATATTTCGAAAACTGCATGTCTGTGAAAATGGTTCGGATTGAACAAATTCGGTGGCTAGTCAACTGGCCACCCATAGCCAGTCACATAGCTTCGTGGGATCCGAACAAGCTCGGTTACGTTCGAATTTGCCAACGAGACGTGCAGCTGACACGTGTGGAGTGTCCAGTCGGGGAAAATCGGCAGGACTGGCAGTGGTGGCGGCGGTTAATGGCAGAGGAGAGGTAATGGCGGTCAGGGACACGTAGAGGAATGATGGTCGTGACATTGGCTAATGATTCGGCCCGGCCACCTCACCCCCTCGCCACGAATTTTGTCGTAGTTCAAAATTCTCAGCTGAAGACTCGCGTTCACCGCTGTTCATTTGCACTTGCAACCATCCTCAGCTGAAGTACACGTCCTCTGCCTCCACAATCAGTTAACCCGAGCTTTTCGGCCTGTTTCAAAATTCTCCTGCATACCAGGCTCGTTCAAAAGTGCTGTGACATCCTACAGAAGCCGACAAGCGTTCTACAGGAAGAATCTCTACAGGAAATACAGCATAGCCTTCCGGAGCAGAGAAGCCTGGACTTTTCTTCGTCAAATTTGGAGTTCCGAGAGAGGTAGGCTCGAAAACACTCTTCCATGCATGGTATATTTCGAAAACATGGTGAATTAAGCTATCTTGAATTGGAGGGTTAGAGACAAGTCTGCCTGTGAGTCGAAAATAGCAGTTTACTTGTGGTTGCACGGAATTTCTTCGTTGGTTTTGCGTCCAAATTCTCCTCCACAGTTCCTGTTAAGAAAATTCCTCTTGTAGAAAAGATAAAGCACTATCAAGGCTAACCTGTGTAGGAAAAATGTGAATTTTACATGGTTGTATGTATGCTGGGGATAAAAATTGAGCTCTGCACTATCCCTGGGGAAACCTAAGTCTTCCTTTTATACACGAACAGTCGAGTTTCTAAAATATAAACACCTGAGAGATGTTGTCTTGAAATTCAAAGGAGGAAACCATAAAATAGCAAGTCCTCTCTACTCAGAGCACAAAACAGAGCACTCTCACCATGCCAGGGGGGTTTATCAGGAAGGAACCCTCGGATTCTAGAAAATTGCATGAACATTCCGAGGTGGTAAACCTCTTCACCCATGCCAATTGGATGACCTTTTGTGACAGAATTCAGGGCCATGACGATGAGATAACGGAGGAGTTCTTAATGTCCCTGCAACCTAAATCAAAGACACTGGCCACTGTGAATTTCAGAGGGTTGACCCTAAAGCTTACCCCACAACTCATTAGTCGAGTTACTGATTTGCCATTGGGGATACCCTTGAGCAAGGAGGAGAGGGCATTGGGCCAGAAAGCCAAGAGAGAATTCTTCCTACCAGAGGAATTGTTTTCAGAAGATAAGAACGGGGTCTGGAGAGCCAGCTTACATCCTTTTTGGAGAGAGGTCAGTTTTCAAATCATGAAATACATTACCTATGAGGGGCAGTTCAGTATTGTCTATGACTACCATTTCAGGTTGTTGAGTGAACTCAGACATGGGATGGATTTACCTCCAGAACAGAAGTTAAGCATCCCCTATTTTCTTCTGCAATCATTAATTGAGTGTGGCACAAAATTGAAGGAAGGGACACCAGATCAGCTAGCCCATCATGGGCTCATCAAGCTTCTAGTGGAAGATGCCCTCCACACCTACACTGTCCCTCTCTCCTAGGAGATTTTCCGCAACATGTCCAGAGATGATGATATTCGAATTCTGGCCGAGGAACTCACTTCATCTAGCAATGAAGAAAGGGAACACACTAAGGCAGAAGAGAAAGCCAATGGTAAAGAAACACAGGACAGACCACCACAGAAAGAACAAGAAGAGAAACGAGGGAAAGGCCAAGTTGTTGAGCCTAAAATTGTGGGAGGAACAAAGGCACAAACGCCAAGGGAGAAACGATTGCAGAGTAGAGTAGAGAGGACTGAAAAAGTCCAAACAAAGGAGGGCACAACCAAGGCAACCACACAAAAATTAAGAGGAAAGACACATCCAGCTAAGCAAACCGAAACAGTTTCTACAGGAAGCATGAAAACAGACGACATAGGACCTCTACAGGAAGCATGGAAACGGAGCAGCAAAAGGAGAAATCACCTGAGATTTTGGCCAAGGAGGCGGCAGCAGTGCTGGCTACCTTAAGCACATCTCCAAAGCAAAAAGGGAAGTGAAAAAGGGAGCCTTCCATGTATTTTAAGGCAAGAAGGAGCATGCGGATAAATACTGGCAAACCCTAGCCACAGTCAAAGGAGCCAATTACGATTGTGGACACCCCAACTAAACAAAAGGAAAGGTCACCTTCAAAGGCATCCATCACCTATGAACGGGGAATCCCGAAAACATCCACCTGGAGAGAAAGGATGAAAATGTTGGACACAAAGACCTCTCTACATGATGCTGAGACTGTTCTACAGGAAACACTGGCTAGGCTAAAGGAGACCGAAGAAATGGAAGGAGAGGTAGCTAAATCACCACAGGAGGAAAAAAAGGCAGAGAACATTATGGAACCTAGCCCCCAGCCCAGCTTGGGCTCCTACTATAACTTGTTAGAGGCCGGAAAGATCATTCCCCAAAAATTTGCAGTGCCACTTTTCCTTGCACTAGAAGAAGAGAGAGTGAGGACCCACACTTGGATGAAGATCGCCAAGTCCAAGGGTGTGGTAGATATAGGTCCCCTGGAGGAACAACTCAAAGAGGCGAGAAAGGAATTGGCTATGGTACGGCATGTGGAAAGCAGCCAGCGGGCCAAGCTACAGGAAGAAAACGAGTTGCTTAAACAGCAGCTATAGCTACAGGGACAGCATAAGGAAGACAGGCCTCACATCTTGGGAGAACAACAGCAACAGGAGGAGCCCACAACAGACAAAGAAACCCCTGATGAACAGCAGAGAAGAGATGGGGTGCAGGCTGAAATTGAGACATTATCTAGACAGCTATAGGAGAAGGACTTGTAAGCAGCCCAGGAGATACAGTCTCTGAAACAGCAGGTGCAAGAAAAGGAGGCCCAACTAGCCTGCATGGCCAGCTGAGTGATCGAAGCTCTGCAGTGTAGGAAACCTGCCAAATCATACGCCCTATACCTTAAGGATCAGCGGTTGCAGTTTTAGATTAACACCTTGGCCCAAAGGGGCATCACTCCATTTCAAAATTATCATCAATTTTTGGCTTTATGTGACAGTAGCTCATCAGAGGACAAGACTAAATTATCAGAGTTTTATTTGGACAACTTAGCCCTTCCAAATATGAATTCATGGGATCCCAACACTATGGTAGGAGACGTCCAACTTATGGCCATGGCCTCTTGGATGAATCATGAGGAAAAAAGAGTAGTAGAGGTCCAAAATATTATGAGCAGGGAACTCAGTGAGCCACTAATGATCAGAGCAGAGCCGGAGAATCCCTCAGTAGTGATAAGCACCCAACAGCACTTGGCCAACAGCCCTTCGGATTTACCAGAGTACATTGAGCAATAGGCTCAAGCTATTGCCCACTTTGAGGACATGGAGAGACTGTTGGGGGATAACTGCCTTCATGCCTGCACAAGGCGGTGGAACACACTGCCTCACAGCTTGAAGATAAGAGAATACCACTCTCCCACCAGGATGAGGGAGGCCTTGGCAAGGGTACCCCTCTACAAATAGTCGATGCAAAATCTGCAGGCCAATTGGATCGACCTGAAATTCAATCCTCCCTTGCTTTTGGGATTGCTAGAAGGAGTTAAGGAAGAGGAGGAAAACAGACAGTGGGAGGAAGTGGAAACGAAAGAAGGATTTCACGACCGGGAAGAAGATATCACTGCAGAAGCCTGGGATGTGAGGGAGGCAGTCAAATCTATCAAGGATGATGAGCTAGATTAGTTGCTCAGAGGATGAGCAACCCATTTAGCAGGGGGGTAATGATGAGCCCCAAAAATGGGTAACTTATTGGGCTCATTTTGCCTACTGTTCTTCATCAATCCACCATTTTTCATAGTTTATGCATGTTTTTTGAGTATGTTTATGTTATTTGAACGAATGAGGGTGGTCATTTTACCAAGAAGGCTAATACGTGGTTATTTCAGGTTTTTTGGACAAATTTTGGAACAAGACCAAGCATGAAGGAACAAGGGTGAGGATTCATAGGAAGGGTGTCTCTTGCATTAAATGGCCCTTCCTCAAAATCTCCACCCTCAACTCGGAGCTCAACAGGCCACCAAAACGAATCCTTAAGGCAGCCGAGCAACTTTGTGAAAAGTGACTGTTTACTGGCAGTTTGAACAGCCGAGCCCCTTGAGTTAAGGAGGGCTGCTAGGACCCTTGTAGTGCATAAACAGGAAGGCTTTAGCCTTCGTAGGTTACTTTTTGAACAGTTGGGTTTTGCATTATAGTGCTGTCATTTTTCTCAGCTCATTTTCGTAGCTGTTGTTGTATAACTTTCTTGTGACATGATTATTTTTGAGTAATGAAGAGCAGCTTTATTTGGCATCAGTTCTGAGTTTCTCTTAGGAGCCTATAGCTCTGGGGTTGGGCCCAACCCAAGTGCCAAGGCTTCCTTTGTGTACTGTTATTTCTCTTTTATGTCTTTGCAAAATAATTTTTGTTAAGTAGATTAAAATCTTGCTGGTTACCTAGGTCATTGTTGATGATTAGAAAGGATTTTTATGTTCATATTGAGTTGATAGGTTAATAACAGGGAAGATCTCCCAAAAAAGGCCATCAAGCACCTCTGATCTCACCTCTCCCTCAGTGGGATCGTGAGTTGGGACAAAGGTGACCTTGTTGCCAACAAAAACACTATCTTTGCCTCACCATGCAATCATTAGTGTTAGATTCTCATTTGCAGAAGTTGATACCAGTTGTGTTCAAGCGTTCAGATTCATGATTGCTCATTTTGCATAGCTATTTCACGTGATTTCATTGCAATAGACTTCTGTTCATTTCCCTTGCTGTTACTTAGGCCAGATTAGAGTAAAGTAGCTAGGTCATTGGTTTTCCAAGTCATTGTTTGTTCAGTTTGAGAAATAACTAGCAGAGCACCTATAATACCTCTCCATCTACCCATACTCCATCCCCTACCTCTGATTCTTGCCTCACATTTGCTACGTTCCCTCACTTTGACCTAGTTTCCATATTTCTGTGCAACATTGCTCCACTCCTCCTTGAACAAATCCAACCATCCTCATCACTCCTCAGCTCCATCCACCAAGTCCTGGACCTCCTCACACCCTTATCCTACCCACACACTCCCTTCTACACCTTTCCCTCTCCATCCACTCTCCAAAATCCCATTTCTGAACATCCTGTAGAAAATACAGAACATCCTGTAGAACCCCTGCAGACTTCCTGTAGAAGCTCACGGAAGCGGTTTCTTGAAAGCCAAACTCTGTGAAACTCTCTGGAATGGTGCTAGGGACCCCTTAGGCCCTCTTCTAACCTTTCCAACCTCCCACAAGCATTTCCTCTCGCCAATCCACCTTTGCACATTCAAAAACCAGTTAAAGCACATGCACAATAATTCTACCAACTTACTCAAAAATACAAAAAGATGTTTCTTTTCAGATTTCACTTCAGAAGTAACTTAGTCACATGCATTTTACCTTTCTAAGAGTCAATGGCATTCCTTTCTGTAGCTTTCATCATTTTTCTTGAACTAGTAGGGTTATTCGGTAAAACTAGGGTTTGCTAGGGTTTGCATTTCCTTTCCGCTTTTAGTTTCTTTCTGCAAGTAGATTAGCCTCCTTTGAGTTAGCTTTCATCCATCACTTAAAACGCTTCTTCTAAGAGCTCATAGAAGTTGGATTAAGCTCCTAGCAGACTTGTGCCAGCTGATCAAGTGACAGCCGTGGCAAGAGCTAGTACTTGCCATATAGCACCGTCGCTTCCAAGTTTGTTACGAACTAGTACTCCAGGAGTTCCAGGAGTTGCAGCATTATTGCTGCAATACTAGGGCCCACCAGTATGATTGGATCTTTCACTCTTTTAATATAACAGAGTCAACATGTTTCATGCATATATTGTTATTGTAGTTCGTCTATCCTAGTTACTTTAATGATGTATGTAGTTGTAATTTATGCATGTATGTATGGACTATTTTGTATGTGTTTGTATGAATATTATTGAATCGTATTTTTGATATAATCCATCACTTTGGATCATCAGATATCCTGCTTTCCATCTCGTGATGTATTTTTGGTCGTGTGTTCCCTTTCAAGATGTGTGTTGTCATAGGTTTTTAAGGGGCGCACTCACTCCCCCTTTCGTGTGTTAGATATTTTCATGCAACCTCCTTGACTTGCTGCAAGGTCACACCCTTGCTACCAACAAGGACATCTTACTTACCTCTACACACAACTGCAGTCAAGGCGATACCATACTACCCACTGCTGGGACTCCTACTCCAAACGGTCTGAGGTCTAGTTGGGACTTCTTACCAGGGAGATCCCCTAACATGTTGGCGGGTCCAGCACCGTCAACACCATCCTAACTAATGTGGCTTTCTTCTTACCCTATGAGACTCCTAGTTCCCCATTGTCATCAACACACTCAATAGCTTTAGCATAGCAGTCTACCTTGGTTCTATGAAGATACAACCAATCCATGCCCAGCGACATATTGTATGATCCCAACGGTACTACATTTAGATGTGTTGCGGTAGGCATACCATTCAACTAATATGCGCAATATCTTACCCAATGTTTAACTCACTTCTTTATACCTGTAGCCGACTGCACTAACCAAGACTCTGCATGCTATTCCTTACTAAAACCACACTTATCCACCAAGTCAGGACTAACATAGCTATAATGTTAGGTCCCTATAATACTAGTGATTCCCCCGTTACTATTGTCATTGTATCCCTTATTGTTATTGTTGGGTCGCTATTGTTCCCATATTGTTATTATTGTGCCCCATAGAAGCCCACTATTGTTCTTTTTTCACCGTTATATTATTATTGTTATGTCAGCTTTAATTTTATTGTGACCCCTTAGACTCCTATATATAGAAATGAGGTTTTGTCATTTGTATCATCCAAGAATTTTTCATTTGTGTAACGTAAAGGAGGTTTCCCCCTCGAATAGGTTGATTCTGAAGTCGTTGATCTATCTTTTCTATCTTTTTGTGAGATGGTTTCATAACATTTGGTATCAGAGCTTTGGATTCTAGGGTTTCACTGCTCCAAACTGGTCATTATGGAATTTTCGCTATAACTTTTTCTCTACGAAGTTTCAGAAGCTAAACAAAAAACCCATTTGAGCAGAAATCGTTCTAAACCTCGTGTCCGAATTTAAAATATTGTCTCGCTATATTTTCAGAGATATGATCTGAGGAAGTTAGGGTTTTTGCAGACTCCCGAATTACATTCCAAACAAGTGACCTTGGGAAAATCATCATAACTTTCTCTCTGAGCATCAGATTGAAATTTCATAAGAAGTTACAGAAAGAGTACGGACTATAGTTTTCATTGTATATTTTTCAGATCTGAAGGTAAAAAATGTCGTACATGTTCGCTCTACTGAAAATTATATAATTAGATCATCATGGGAGATTGGGAATAATTCTTTCTTGGAGAATCCAATTTTGATCCGACTAGTGGCATTGGAAAGAGGACTCAGAGAGATACCGTAGGAAGAAATTTTAGACCTTGGAGATCCGCAATTACAGAGATACAATAGATTCAATATCAAAGCGAAAAAAGGTGTGTAGTCTTTTAAAAATTTTGCATAAGTTTGGGTTGAAAAATTAGTGTGAATTTCAAAGGGCATAGTGAAGCATAATTATCATTAATTGATGCCCCGAAGAAAGAAAATGGAAACACCTAGTAAGCAACCTGAAATCTCTAACATGACTCATGAAGAAGAGGGATAAATGCAACATGATATATCAAAATAACGAGACCAAGTGCAACAAATTTCACTCTTACAACAGGTAACAGAAGTTAATATTGATAGTTTAAAGAAAGGCGTGGAAGCTAAGATGAATGGTATGGAATCTAAGATGAATGGCGTGGAAGATAAGATGGATGGTGTGGAAATTAAGATGGATGGCATGGAAGCTAAGATGAATGGCATGGATGCTAAGATGGATGGTATAGAAGAAAAACTGAAAGGCAACATGGAAGATTTGAAGATAGATTTGACTAAGTTGCTACAAGAAATGCTTACTAATGGTGAAAGGGTAGTAAAGGAAACTCATGATGAGAAAAAAAGAAATGTTAATCATGATTTCATAGACTCTAACGTTGGATTGAAGACCCACCATATTCCAAAGATTGATATGAGGAATTTTGATGGCAAGGATCCCGTAACATGGATACTACAGATGGAGCAATATTTCGATCTCCATAATGTGAAAAACACACAAAAGGTACGCATTGCAACTTTATATTTGGAACCAAATCAGTTTGTATGGTATCAATGGATTTTCTCTCGTAAACAAATTGTCACTTGGGCAATTTTTACGGAAGAAATGATAGCACATTATGAGGATACAAAAAGCAACACTTTTTTTAGCCAATTGATAAACCTCAAACAAAAGGGTTCAATGATGGAACACATTTAGAACTTCCAAAAAATGAATATAAGGGTCAAAGATATTCCAAAGGAGCATAGGATTGATGTGTTCATAGGGACTTTAAAGGATAACATCCAACATCAGGTTCGCCTTTGGGAACCTGACTCACTGGAGAAGGCATTCAGGTTGATAAGAAAAATGGAAAGAAAAATTATGGAAATGAGGAAGCCTACCACTCACAACTATAAGGATGGAAGTGGTGTTTCGCCTAGCCTTCCACAACCTACAAGGTTGACACCCCAAAAATTGGAATAAAAAAGAGAAAAAGGGCTTTGTTACAGTTGTGATAGAAAATACACTAAAGGTCATAAGTGTGCTGAGAAGAAATTATTTTACATAGATTGTGAAGAGGAGGAAGAAAATGAACAAGAAACGTTAAAAGAAGAGGATATACACCAGGAACACTCCCAAGAGAAAGAAGAAATGAATCCGACCATTTCTTGTAATGCATTGGCCAGAATTAGCACTCCTCAAACTATCAAGATAGAAGGACATATCAAGAAGAAAAAGGTAATAGTGTTGATTGATTCGCGCAGTACCCATAATTTTATTCATTGTAAGCTAGCTAAGGAATTGAATTTCTTCCTATATTCAGCACCAAAATGTCAAGTGATGCTTGCAAGTGGAGGAACCATAAATTACTTTGGAAAGTGCCATAATATCAAGCTATCCATGGGATAATATGTATTGAATAGCCCAATGCTTTCCTTTCCAATGGGTGGTGTTGATGTTGTACTAGGACTCCAATGGCTGCAATCCTTGGGTATAATAACTTTTAATTTTCAAAAACTTTTCATTAAATTTTATTTGGAAGGAAAGGAAGTTGAATTAAGAGGTATTGCAGGGAAACCAGGAAAGATAATCAGCTCTAATGGAATGACAAAGCTTCTAAAGAAACAATAACGAGCTGTAATCGCACAATTATGTTTGCTAGAGGTTCCCACATCGAAATCATCTATTTCTCTAGATCTCCAAAAAGTCTTGGACAATCATTCCAAGGTATTTGAGACTCCCAAAGGTCTCCCACCTATTCGTGATCATGATCATGATATTCATTTGATTCCAGGAAGTGTTCCTCCAAACATCAGGCCTTACAGATATCCCTATGCCCAAAAGAGTGAAATTGAACGTATGGTTGTAGAAATGCTAGAGGCTTGTATAATTCAACCTAGTCAAAGTTCTTTCTCTGCTCCAGTAGTATTGGTGCACAAGAAGGATGGATCATGGCACATGTTTCCGGATTATAGGGAGCTCAACAAGCTCACTATTAAAGATAAATTTCCCATTCCTGTCATTGATGAACTATTGGATGAATTGCATGGATAAATTTACTTCACCATGTTTAATCTTCGTTCAGGATATCATCAAATCAGAATGAAGACTGAAGACATTCTGAAAATAGCATTTAGAACTCATGAGGGTCATTATGAATTTTTGGTCATGCCTTTTGGCCTTACCAATGCACCTTCTACATTTCAAGCTTTTATGAATTCCATTTTCAAACCCTTCCTTAGAAATTTTGTGTTATTATTTTTTGATGTTATACTAATCTATAGCAAGTCTTGGAAGGATCATGTTCAACATGTTGAAAGGGTGCTCAAACTATTGGAGGAGAAACACTTATATGCAAAAAGCTCCAAATGTTTCTTTGGAGTACAAGAGGTGGAATATTTGGGTCATATTGCATCTCATGAAGGTGTTAACGTAGACCCTAGCAAAATTAAAGCCATTAAGGAATGGAAAATCCCCACATCCATAAAGCATATGCGAGGATTTTTGGGGTCATAGGGTATTATCGCAAGTTTGTTAAGAATTATGGGAGAATAGCAGCACCTCTAACAACATTATTGAAGAAAGATGCATTTTTATGGACTCCAGAAGCAACGAAGGCCTTTGAACATCTTAAAGAGGCAATGTGCCAAGCACCAGTCTTAGCTATGCTAGACTTCACAAAAACCTTTATTGTGGAATGTGATGCCTCAGGAAATGGAATTGGTGTTGTTTTAATGCAATAAGAAAGACCCATTGCTTTCGAAAGCCATCCAATCAAAGGAAAGTATTTACACAAAGCTATTTATGAGAAGGAAATGTTGGCAATACTACATGTACTTAAGAAATGGCGACCCTACCTAATGCAAAGACACTTCAAGGTAAAAACAGATCATGATAGTCTTAAATACTTTCTAGAACAAATACTATCTTCAGAATAGCAGCAAAAATGGGTCACAAAGATGTTGGGTTATGACTTTGAAATCATCTACAAAAAAGGGAAGCAAAATGCTGTAGCAAATGCACTCTCAAGAAAGGATGAGGATGTGGAAGCATTGCTTTGTGCCATTTCTATTATCCAACCAGATTGGATAAACGAAGCAAGTGATGAATGGAAGAATGACAAAGGAGTGTGGAAACTCATTCAAAATTTACAACAGGTCCCAGTACATCTGATAGATTTAGCTGGAAAAATGATTCGTTATGGTACAGAGATCGCTTATACATATGTCAGAATTCCCAACTCAAACAAAAGATTCTTATGGAATTGCATGCCTCTCCCTTAGGAGGGTACTCAAGATTTTTAAAAACTTACCACAGGGTTAAGAAGTAATTTTTTTGGGATGGCCTTAAATCTAATATTCAAAACTTTATGGCGGAATGTTTGGTTTGCCAACAAAATAAATTTGAAGCAATTAATACCTCGGGTCTATTACAAACTTTATCCATTCCAAGTCAACGTTGGGAGGAGGTTTCAATGGATTTTATCACAGGTTTACCAAAGTCCGAATGAAAGAGTTTCATCATGGTGGTAGTTGACAGACTTACCAAGTATGCACACTTTCGTGTATTATCTCATCCATTTAAAGCCAGTGCATTTTCTACTGCATTTATGGAAACAATTCAAAAGCTACATGGAAACCCAAAGATTATTGTAAGTGACAGAGATCCCATGTTCACTAGAAATTTTAGGAAAGAATTATTTTCTTATCTTGGTACTCAGTTAACTCATAGCTCATCTTATCATCCTCAATCTGATGGGAAAAATGAGATAGTAAACAAATGTTTGGAAGGATACCTTCGTTGCTTTGTATATGATAAACATGCACAATGGGTCAAATGGTTGCCTCTGGCTGAATGGTGGTATAACACTTCCTTTCATACTGCAACAAAAATGACCCCATTTATGGCACTTTATGGATATCACCCACCATCCATCACATCATATTTAAGAGAAAATTCTAAGGTTCAAGTAATGGAAGATCACATCGAGCATCAACAACAAGTTCTCCAACTCTTAAAGAATAACCTAACTTCGGCACAGAATAGAATGAAACAACAGGCATATCAACATCGCAGGGAAATAAGTTTTGATGTAGGTGACTGGGTATTTCTATGACTATAACCATATAAACAAATGTCCCTCAAGCAATCTAAGAAGGATAATAAATTATCACCAAATTATTATGGTCCATAAAAGGTGTTGCAAAAAATTGGTACTATGGCATACAAATTGGAGCTTCCTACAGCTTCCCGAGTGCACCCACTTTTCCATGTTTTATGCTTAAAGAAGGTTATTGGTGACAAGATCCTAGTTCAAAAAGTATTGCTAGAAATTGATGAGGAAGGAAAAATCATATTGGAACCTGAAGCAGTCATAGAAACAAGAACTCAACAGCTACGAAATCGATCAATTTTGGAGTATCTCATCAAGTGGAAGAATTTACCCGCTGAAGATTCCACATGGGAGGATGAGAATTTTATACAGAAGCATCCAAAGCTACTCAAGTGTTGAGGACAACACTTTTTTGAAGGAGAGGGGCATGTTAGGTCCCTATAATACTAGTGATTCCCCCATTACCATTGCCTTTGTAGCCCTTATTGTTATTGTTGCGCCCCTATTGTCCCCATATTGTTGTTATTGTGCCCCATAGAAGCCCACTATTGTTATTGTTGTGCCCTTATATTATTATTGTTGTGTCAGATTTGATTATATTGTGACCCCTTAGACTCCTATATATAGAAAGGATGTTTTTTCATTTGTATCATACAAGAATTGTTCATTTGTGTAATGTAAAGGAGGTGTAGGTTTTAACCCCGTACAGAAATTACCTGCATACAAATTCTAAAACACAGAAAATAAACAATGTGAGAGCATAACACATAAAACACATATACACAGAGATTTTCCCCTGGATCCCAAAACCGGGACTACCAGCTTGATTTTTCATTATGTTCCTTTCAATGTTACTATACATATTTATACATGCCGAAGCATCAATTACCATGGACCGAAAACCATCTCGTCCAAAACCATGGACCGAAAACCATTGCGTCCAAAACCATGGACCGAAAACCATCGCGTCCAAAAACATGTGCGAAAATCATGCACAAAACCATAGGTGGGTCCGCCCAACCTAACATAGGGTCCAAAACCAAAATTTTCTGGGGCGCTGCCCCAGACCCCATAAAGTGGGGTTACGGGTACACCTCAAACCCCCTGTTAACTACGTGGAAAGAATATAACACAACCCAACATTCTCCCACTTGTTGTTTTCTTTCCACAGGGGGCCACAAGAGAGCTTAGTCATTTTTCCAGCCCTGAAATGCCCATTGTCTCTCTACACCAAGAGAACTTCTCAAAGCTCACATATTTTGTCAATGCATCTGCAGTATTCTTCAAAGTGTCTACCTTTACCAGCAACACCTTTTTGTCTTCTATCATATCCCTCACAAAGTGATACTGAACATCAATGTGCTTTGTCTTTGAATGATATGCAGGGTTCTATTGATGCCCCGAAAATCGTTGCAACAACATTGGGAGATAACCACCCGGTCCGGACCTTAGTACAGCTCCTTTTCCGTTTGGAATGGTGGCTCCGACTGGCGATAATGGGACCAGTTTCCCAATAATGGATAAACGGGATGAATGGATGATTGTTTAACTAATCTAATGATAGGCGAATAACTTAATCTATTGACAGAATAAAATAACTACTACTAATCCCGGGAATGGTTATATTTCTCTAAGTGTAGCGCTTGATGATCTATGTTTTTCAAACAGGCATATAGATGACTCCATCTGACAGGCATAGACATTAATTCATTCAATGATTACTTTACTTAAGTAGTTAAGCAAAGTGATTAAAACAATAATACTACACTCATCATTTATATCATTGACACATATATGATTAAAAGAAAAGCATACCATAAACATCCAATAGTGGAAAGAATACAGAACTGCTGTTAAAACGCATACATATATCTGATAATAGCAAAGGAAATCGGATAACAATTCATATGAAAAGAATGGAATCAGACATAGATAATAGTACCATATGAGCTGATAAAATACTCCCAATATCAATCGCTATCTGTGATTCTTCCTTCAATGCAGAGATGCTTTCAAACAAAGACAATAGTGCACATTTGCAGAAAGGCTACCATGTTGAATTTAGAATAACTGGTCCAGTTTTATAAAAGAATATGGCTGAAGCACAATAGTGTGACTTCAGTCTTTAAGTCAAGTACAAAACTTTACGACCCTTTCCAAAACAATGAAAGGGTCTATAAATACCTAATTATGATAACTATCTATGAAACTGAAATCCTACTAAACTGGTATTAATCAATTTTGATCATATTTTCCCTCAGCGATCTGGCAGTCGGCGGCATGAATCATCAAGTAGGCTGCTTGCCTTTAAATCTGAGCTGACTTGTAGCAAGCATTGGCTCCACTTCGGGTGGTTTGTTGAGGCAAGAGCTGAGCTGGGCGGTGTATGTGGCATCCTGAATATCGGGGATAATATACCCGATTGCATCCGTAAGGCACTTGAGGGCGGCTCTCTGCGAGTGTGGTTTTACCAAGAAAAACCAATATGTGTCCCAGGTTAAACTGTTAATCCCAGCTATTAACCTTCCTTTCTCCTCTAAATATGGATAACATGATTGCTCCAATGTATTCGTTGTTGTCAATTTTCCTAGTGTGCATTGGGAGATCATGTTTGATAAGTAGAGAGTGTTATTAACTAATTCAACCAGATTGCTTGAAGTTAATTTGCATCTCGAAACCGCCCTCTCAGCTTTCATTAACTGGGACTGCCATTCTGTAAAGAGTATATCTTTATATGACTCCAGTATTCTTGGTAAATTAGCCGCTTGCCCTTGATCTGTATCTTGCCAATCGAGAAATGCAGCTATCGTTTCTTCAGCTTGATCCAATTCAGTCCTAGCCTTGTCTAGTTTATTACTTATGGATGCCGTTAACTCACATAGGGGCTCTGTCTGGGCAATTTGTTGACATAGAAGCTTAATTTGAGCTATCAATGCAGTATTTATCTGTAGTGCTTCTGTTCTGAATGCGGCCACTTGTGGAACGCCCTTTGTCTTTTCAATTTGTGCTGATAATTGAGCAATTTGCTCGTCTTTTGATTTCAGCATTCTCTCATTCGCCACCTTCAGTTGTGCTAAGGCTTCTGACAATTCCTTTTGCTTCTGGATTGCGCTTTGATCGACCCGTTGTTTCTCTGCCTGCAGTTGTTGAGTTAGTTGATTATTTACTTGTTGTTGCGTCAACAACTGCTGTTCTGCCTGCTCCGCTTTTTGTTTTGCTTCATTTAACTGTGCCTGCAATGAAAAGATTTCTTGGTCCTTTGTTTTTAGTAAAAGGCTTACCTCCGATGCCTTATCTATTGTTGCTGCCGAATAAGCTCCCGCATACTGTGATAGTTTTGTCAGGTCATCGGAGGGGTCAAATTCCTCCTCCAAACCACATTGCCCGTGACAGTTTGCTCTAGGAAAAGGGAAGGTTGATCAGTCCTTCTTCTTTTCCTTTGTCACTTAACCACCGCTTTATGCCTTGGGCTGTAGAAGACATCCAGGGGAGGAATATCTTCTACCTGCAAAATGATCTGGTCGGAGGGGTCCTTTGGTATCATCTCTACCTCTTTAGAAATGGGTGGGCCGCTGGTTCCGCTCAGAACCTATGATGAAGTGATTTCTAGTGTGTCTGTTACCTTAGAAGTGTCTGAGTCCTTTGAACATTCCAAACCACTGATAATGGAATCAAATTGCTTCCATTCCTGGAGCAATTTAGGGTCAATATGAGTATCCACATTGACATCAATGGTGGTTTGTTTTTTCCTTTTCAGCTTGGGTCTCCTTCCGCACTTTTTCCTGCTCTCTCTTCTGCTTTTCCTCTTTTTCTCTTCTCTGCTTTTCCTCTTTCTCTCTTCTCTGCTTTTCCTGCTGTTCTTTCTTCTGATTTTCCTCCTGTGGCTTCTCTTATTCTTTCGTTATAACTGGAGGTTCCTTTGATTGTTGTCGATCAGGCTCGCTTGACGATGTCGCTGGGTTGTCGCTAGGAGATCTAGAGGCAGAGTTTGCAACCTCTGTTCTCTAAGTTTATTAAATCCAGTCAACCCTTCATCATTATATTTCATTTTGGCGAATGCTTTAACCTGATTTATTGTCTCATCTGAAGAGAATAGGTCGTCAAACATATCTTCCTTATGATCAAATTTTGTCAATTTGGCCTGTTATAGTGCAGTATAGGCAACTTTGTTTGGATCAAATGGCCTATTTGGGAGAGTCGCCAGAGTTAATGATTTGATCTTCGTGGCTTCCTTTTCTGCATGTTTGAGATCATGCAGAGTATAGACACCACACCTTAAGGGAAAAGAGGGCCAACCCTGCTTCTTATTTTTCTTGAGAGTCTGTGTAACACTCTCAGCAATAATCTGGTAAGAGATTTCTCTTGCCAACAGTTTATCCGGTATGTATAAAGGGAGAACATGAGGTTCGGCTTGGCTCCCGAAAACTCTTATATAAGTGAATTTCTCCTCTCCAAACCATCTCCCTACCACTGTTAAATCAATCCCAGCTTGGTAGGAAATCTTGGGAATGGGTTTATCAAAAATAGAATAATAAATAGGCACCATAGAGCCATTACAGACTTGGTACAGATGGTGCTTGTAAGAGGATTTCCATAGTTTCTGATGGTATATGTGGATAGCCGTGGGGTCTTGTGGTGTCCACCTCCAGCCGACCACGGGAAATTCAGAATTGAAACACAATGTATCTAAAATATATGCACTGTAATAGAATGGGGGAATTATCCTTTCAGAGATGGAAGTCTTATTCCTAAACTCAAGAACAGCTTTGGCTAGTTTATCTGAGAGAATAGTGGCCCAATCCATTATTATACTGTTGCATGCAGCTTCCATTAAGGGGACCATTTCTATAGTGAAATTAGCAGAGTCATGCAATCCCCACAATCTACGCATCATTATTCCAGCGTAGCAATAAGGAGAAGCCAGGGAATCAACTGAGTACTTACCAGAAGACTCATGTTTGTGCTTTTCCGGATTTTGTCTCCAATCTCGAATGGGTTCGGATTCAACTTCATTTTCGTTTGCGAATTTCTCCAGGAACGCCTTATTATATATCTTCTCTGGCTCAGGCAAATGATACATTTGCCTCAAATCATCAGCTTTAAATGACCCGAAAATTCTCCCGTCTCTGGTGCTGAAGGTTCTATCCAGGATTGGGATTTCTTCAATTTCCCACCGCACTACATCTGTGTATGGGAGAATTTGTTCCCTAGCTGCTATCCAGTGAAGGAAGGAGTCAGCTAAGTCCTTAAGAGTACCCTCAGATTTCCAAGTAGAGTCTGCAGTAGCTTCTACTGTTGTCACTTTAGGTTCTTCAATTTCGATCAAGTTGTAGGTACCCTGCCAAGTAGTTCTGCCGAGACCAGAACAGGAAAATTTTAAGGATGGAAAATTTTCTTGAAGTTTAAAACATTGGCGAATCTCACCAATCCCTAATATGCAAAATGTAAAATGTTTATTGATATATTTGTAAAATTATTCAAATTTATAATGATTTTATATATAGTCTCTATATCATGTTGGCGATTTTTAAGGTAAAATAATTTTATATTCTAAAATTTGGGCGAATTGTCTTTCATAAAAATTGGAAATTGGCGAATCTTTTTTGTGGAAAATCATGGAAAATTAGCCCACTGGGCGAACATTAGCCCCTAAAATTTTCCATGCAGAACATGTGGTATCCGAAATCAATCCTTTCTTTTTGTCAGCGACAGCTTGTCCTGCAGCTGGCGCCGCAGAAGCGCCCGTGGTCTTCTTGGATTTCTTCCCCATTTTTCTTAAGCTTTCTCCTTTGGATGAATTCTGCACAGAGGCGAAAATAAACGTAACACAGAGAGATGACGATGAAAATCCAATATGGGAAAGATATATTGATCAAAGCGTGCTGAGAGATTAACTCTAAAAATGGTCGCGGATACAATCCATGGGAAGATCTTACAATTACATTAAATGGCCGTTTAAAACCTGCCAATCCTTAAATCCCCATTATATCATTATTCAGCCGAATGACCCGTTTAAGCGTGCTATGGATGTTTTGGCGGTTGGGCGCAGGTGCATCATTACTTAACAGATTAAGCTTTAAATGTGATTCGATCATAATATCCCTCCATTTAATGGCTTTTTTGAAAACTGCGCTTTATCACAATCGGCCATCGGGGAGAGCTTTAACCTCTTGTATTGACACCATTTAAAACCCCCGATCGCCGATAGCCGATATCGCATCGCGTCGGGAGAATAGGGATTATATATGACATGGACAGCATATCGCCGATTTGTCGATTGCGATATCGCATCGCATCGGGCTGCATCACCTGGGCGCCTTAACAATGTGTATAGGATATTGCCGATTGTCGATTGCGATATCGCATCGCATAGGGGTGAAAGGCTTGGGGCGCTTTAAGACTGTGTATAGAGTATCGCCGATAGCCGATAGCGATATCGCATCGGCGGAAACCAATATGTCACTTATTTGTGTTCTCTATGTCATTGCGATATGCGATCTTGCGATCGCTTTATTGCAATGATAAAAGATTGTTTTATTTGATCAAAATGGGTTTTTCGAAAGGTTTTTTATATAATGTTTTCATTTGGTTATCAGACCTTTTTTAACAATACAATATTGATACCAATTAACTTCTAAAGGGACCCATTTCATATGATAATTTTGTAAATTTAAATGATATGAAATGGGGGGTTGTTGTAGAGCACAACAATGGGCGATTCGCTGGAAGAACCAGTTATCTCTGAAAAGCATAGAAATACTTAAACTTTTTCAAAATAGAGTTCTAATCAGAGGGGAAAATTCTAATATAACTAGGTATATATGCATTCCAAGTAAAATGAATCTATTTTTGCTAATTTCCTCTCTTTTTTAAGAAAATAGATACATTCTAAGTTTTAAATAGGCCTCTATTGGTTTATAATGATAAAACAGAAAACCTTTCCAAATCAGCTTTTATAGTGAACTCTTCTGTCATAAGTAGAGCCTCTGCTGCCAGCAAACGTTTATAGTTTTGACAGGGATACCTTTTAACCATGCTATTGTCCATTGTTCCATCCAATTAAGAGTGTGATTAACAGAATGAATTCAAAACATGTTTTCATATTTTGTATTTCATTTCCTTTTTTTGTTATTGATAAGATAAAAAGCCATTGTCCTGGTTTGGTGGCCAGCTATTGACAATGCCATTCACTGGTAGTAATCTAACCGAACAAGCTGGCTCGTGATGAGACCCCTTGTCTTATAATTTTAAGCCATTACCCTGTTATGGTATGCAGTATTGGTAATGTCGGTTAAACTATTTTCCCGATGATCATGGTAAGCAGGCTTGTAATAAGACCTCTTATCTTTTATATCAAATATTTTAGAATTACACTCTGAGTAATCATAAACTTTAGTGAATGGGATGAACAGTTTTCTCCTTAAGAGTAAATGGATGACAGGGTAAGAGTTGAAGATGCTGAAATTGGATTAGCTTCTATCTTGATATTGATAACCTTTTGAGACCAATTTAAAAACAGAAAATGATTTATAATACTTCTAAACTTTGAGAGGAGTTCACAAAACTTGAAATATGGTTTCAGAATACAATGACACCTAATTTCCTAGAAATTATCTCTTTTGGTTGTGAGCTCTATTATTTAAAATCTAATACCCATACTACTTCGGTGGGACAAATTTTCAAACGCAGCAAAAGGTCAATGGAAGATACCTTACAACTTTATTTCCTAATGATCCTACGAACTACAAAATCCTATTAAAATAAAAGGAGAAGGGGTTACCTCCTCAATTGAAGATTTTTTTCAAGATAAGGCCATTAACAGGGAGAGGATCTCTCGAACCTGATAAATTTTGCAATAAAAAGGTCGAATGGCCTATCTTTTCACAGATCTGAAATGGTCCAAGCCACATCTTCTGAAACTTGGTGTGTTTTCCCTTGTCCTCATGGGCTTTGTCCCATTTTAGAACTAAATCACCGACTTGGAATTGTTTTGAACCGAATGAGACTGAATCAAAAGCTGCTTTGATGATTTGCTGATGTTTGGCATGAGTAACCCTGGCTTTTTCTCTTTCTTCTTCTAGTTTTAGAATTTGATCATGTCTAAGCTGAATAGAAGAAGGAGTCTCCTCAATGAACTGTACTAGGGCTAAAGAAGGAAGAACAAGATTTGTGGGTAGTACTGCTTCTTTTCCATACACAAGATTGAACGGAGAAGATCCTATAGAAGCTTTCTGTGTTATCCTATCAGCCCATAATGCAAACATTAAGGATTTGTGCTAGTTTTTATGATTCTGTTCGATAGTTCGCTTAATGATTTTGATCAGATTTTTATTAGTAGACTCTACTAAACCATTACCCTGGGGATAGTAATTAGCAGAATATTTTAATTTAAATCCTCTTTTAATAGCGAAATCAAACATAGCATTGCCTGAGAAATAGGATGCATTATCAAAAACAAGAGCATTTGGGACACCAAACCTGGTAATGATGAATTGGTCTATGAATTCAATGATTGCTTCAGAATTTGCTGTCTTCAAAGGAATTGCCTCAACCCACTTAGTAAAATAATCGGTAGCAGTAAGGATATACTTATGCTGTTTGGAAGAAGGTGGAGTAATCTCCCCAATGATGTCCAATCCCCATTGCTCAAATGGTTGTTCAATGTTGACCGGTTGCAAAGGGAAAGCTGGTTTTCGTTGTCTTCCACTACAAGTTTGACAATTGCGGCATTTCCTTACATACTCGTGGGCGTCTCTAAACAGAGTTGGCCAATAGTATCCAGCATGAATAATTTTGTGAGCTGTTGTGTCAGCTCCAAAATGTCCTCCTGCTGGTCCATCATGTAACTCCTGCAAAACCTTTTGTGCTTCAGGTTTCTCAAGGCATCTTAATAAGATTGAATCATAATTCTGCCTAAAAAGCACATCATCAATAATTGTGAAATTTTTCTCTTTTAACCTTATGGCCCTTTTGTTTTTGTAAGACAGGTTAGGAGGTGCATATCCATTTTTCAAATAAAAGATTAAATCTGCATATTGTGACTTAGAATCAGTAATACTTATCTGATTGATTTCTTCAGTTTGATCTGTATCACCTGATTCTGGGATGTTGGATGCTCCTGCCAATAACCTGCAAAAACCTTGGCCCCTAACAATATTTGCTGGCCTAATTTCTAAGTCATATTCTTGAAGCGCTGTGACCCAGTTTACCCTTTTTTCACCCAGTTCTTTTTGGATTAATAGTTGCCTAACTGCAGGGAAAGGAACTATGACTTTTGTGTGGGTTTTCAAAAGGAAGGGTCTATAATGTTTGACCGCTTTAAATACAGCAAAGGCTTGTTTTTCTACCTCGAAGTAATTCAATTCAGCACCCTGAAGATTTGAGCTAAAAAATGAAATGGGTGCTTCCAGATTGTGATCATTTAGTTGCGTGAGTACTGCAGAATAAGACAAGTTAGATGCGATGGTATACAATGTAAAATGATTAGAAAAATTTGGAGTATTTAAGGCTGGGGCATTGATTACTGATTGCTTGATTAGGTCAAAAACTTCTTTTTCTACTGATCCCCACTTAAAGACTGAATTTTTCTTAATCATTGTTTGAAGTGGCAAAATAATTTGAGAAAAATCTGGAACAAATCTTTTAACAAAATTGATCTGGCCTAAAAATGACTGCATCGATTTTTTATTGTGTGGGAAAGGGATTTCAGAGATTTCTTTGATCCGATCAGGATCAATATAAATGCCATCTTTGGACACAATAAAACCCAAGAGCTTCCCTTGATCAAGAGCAAAGAAAGACTTTTTAGGGTTAAGAGAAATACCATATCTTTTGCAACGTTGAAAAATTTGATTTAGATCATGCAAATGATTATACCTCTCCTTAGAGAATACAGTAATATCGTCTAGATAGACGACTACTGTTCTATTAATCAACCCTTTAAAAGCTATATCCATAGCTCTTTGGAACGTCACTCCTGCATTTATAAGTCCGAAAGGCATTTTCTAATATGCATATGTTCCCCATTTTGTTTTGAATGTGGTTTTAAGCTGGTCATCAGGATGAACCAGGACTTGGTTATATCCTAAGAAACCATCTAGAAAGGACATCAATTCGGAGCCTGCTACTGATTGAAGTATTTGCTCCATAGTAGGTAATGGGAAATTGTCTTTAAAGCTCGCTTTGTTCAAATTTCTGAAATCAATACAAATCCGAATGTCGCCATTTTTCTTTCTGACTGGCACCATATTAGAGACCCAGTTTGAGTGTCGGACAGGAAAGATAATCTTGGCTTTCAAGAGTTTGTTAAGTTCCGATTTTATTGTTAAGTTCCGATTTTATCTGGCTCTCTAAGTTTGGATGTATTTTTCTTAACTTCTGCTGAATCGGTTTCTGATCGGGAAGCATTGGAATGGTATGCTGGATAATGAATGTATCATATGTCTTCAAATCATTGTATTTCCAAGCAAAGACCTGTTTATTTTTCCTTAACAGTCTAATGAATGCCTCCTTCTCTTCCAAGGAAAGTCCTAGTCCTAAGTTAATGTTTTGAGGAGTTTGCTCGGTGCCAAGATTTATCAATTCAAACCTAAGGGTAGAACTTTGGAGCTTTGCATTAGTTATGGGTTTAAACCTGTCTTTGATATCATAAAGATCCTCGAGCTTTACCACTGGCTTAGGGATTGAATTTTCCTGAGGCGTTTCTTTCATTTGTAGGTCATGGTCATTTTCCTCAATAATTTGATCGTCATAGGACTTTTCAGAAGTTAGAAATTGTAAAATATCCTCATCATGGTTGAATACTCTCCAATTAGTGACATTGTCAGGAATTGAGGGCCTAAAAAGCAATTCTACGGAAAATCTATCTGGGTTGCAGTCTTCAAAAGGTAGGAGCTTGGAAGCTACATTGGCTAGGAGATCGGTTGCCGAGTTTTGAGACCTAGGGATGGAGGAAATGTTGAATGCGGAAAAGTGTGAGGTAAGTTCTTGTACTAGCGATTGATAATGCTTGAGGTGATTTGAAAGACAATGGATTGCATTCCTCACCTGTTTAACAATAATTTCAGAATCGTCGAATACTTTTAGATATTGCACTTTAAGGCTGATTGCTTTATATAGTCCCTGGACTAAGGCTTCATATTCAGCTGTATTGTTAGTGCATTCAAATTCTAGCCTACAGGACAGCATTGTCTTTTCCCCTTGTGGACTAACCAAAATACATCCTGCTCCTGAGCCCTCACTAGATTTGGACCCATCGAAATATAATGACCAAAATAAAGAAGTATTAACAATTGTATTTACAGTTTTCTCAGTATCATTGAAACATCTTGATCGATCTGTTTGTGAAAAATTTTCGATCTGAGATGTAGAATGGTTTACTGAGAACGGAGAGGGTTGGGCAACGAAGTTGCCAAAGAATGACTCTGATGAATAATTCCCCAAAATGTTGTTGTTGAATGCTACCGGCTGGTTTTCTTGTTCGAATTCTGTAACTGTATGGGTCATATGTTTTTCCCGATCGATCCTTATTTGATTTGGCTTACCCTTATAGGGAAGCCACATATGTGACCAATCAGTGGAAATATACCCATGCAATTTTTCAGACCAATCCCTACTCAAAATTAAACCGTAAAATTCAGGTATATCGGCTATTAGAATATCAATCCTCTGTACTATTCTGGGATCAGCAGATAACCTAATAGTTACGGAATTAATTTCTCCTAAAACTTGTACTTTGGTCTTGTCCAACTGTACAATATGAATAGCAGACTTCTGGGGTTCAATGTTCAGTTTAGAACAAACTGAAGCTGGCATTATGTTAGAGGATGCCCCTGAGTCAATTAAACAGTTGTGCAGGTTTCTGTTGTAAATCTCATAGGTCAATAGGAAAGGTGGGGTATGAAAATTTGATCTATCGCCAATCAAAACTGAATCGGTAGCTTCAACCATACCGGGAGGGGGTTGGCCTGAATCATTAGTAGCTTTAGCACTGGGAAGAGGTGCAGAGGGAACAACATTTAATTCCTTGAGAAGCAATTTCTGCTGATGCTTTAATTTACTAAGTTCAAACATAGTAATGTTTGCTTTAGTTTTCTTCATGTCATCAACAATATTGTACTCCATTGAATCGGATACCACCAATGTTTTAGATGTTGAAGGAATATTAGAAGTTGAAGGCTGGTTTTGGGGAACTGCTGCAGGTGATTTCTTTGCAGGTATTTTTTCTTTGGTTGTAGCAGCACCTGCACTCCTTTTCTTTGACGTTGCCTGAACAGGTTCGGAAGTACTTTTACTCCTAGTAGTGACCGGGAACGCCTCTTCTTCATTATCGGTATCGGAATTGGGGAGTATAAAATCCCACATTCCATGACATTCTACTACTTCTTCTTCATCATCAGTTGGTGAGATTGTTTGCTCTTCCTCTTCTTCTTGCTTTGAATCTGCATTAGATATGACATTCGGTGGCTTTGATTCATTTTTCTTATAAGTTCTAAAGGGTCTTTTGGTTGAGGTTTCGGCTACCTGCTTCTTTATTTCAACCATTTCATTTGATAAAGTTTTTAGGACTTTTTGCAAACCCTCCATGTCGTATGGGTCTTTTGAGGTTTTCTTTCTTGAGTCCTCTTTGAAAGAGACTTTTTTGGCTTTTCTGTCTTCCAGAGCAGCTTTCTTTTCTAGAGCATTCATGCGCTTTTCCACAGCAAGTGCTTCTCTCATGTTTTCAGCTAAGGTAGGTTTCCTAGCCCTATCTACAAAAATGGCTATATTGGCAGGTAGGGCGGTGATATACCATTCGCTTCGAATTTGTTCACTTGGTTTGGAGGCTGTAGGGATTTTATTCAGGAGTTTATTGAAGTGGGCATTAAATTCCTTAATTGGTTCCCTATGCTCTATTCTCAAATTGGAGAGATCGTTTATTAGGGTAGCCAAAGACCTATCATCTCCATATTTGGTAAGAAACTGCTCTTGGCAAGTGTTCCAACTGGTAATTGAACCAGAAGGTAAAGAGAAATACCAGGATCCTGCTGATCCTTGCAAGGTATATGGAAAAAGTCTAACAACAACATCTTGTTCTGTTACTCCTTTCAAGTTGACTGCCAACATGAAATTATTAATGTGTTCCTCAGCCTGGGTCCCATCATCTGGGTTAAACTTAGGTAGCCATTTTTCAGGAGCTTCTGGTAATGCATGCAATGGTGCAGGCATGTTGACTGCACCAGGCCTGGTCCATGGATCTACCATTGTAATAGCAGTAGTGGTTGATACTACTGTTGGAATTCCAGATGTCTGGGAAGGAAATAATGTTGAGGAGTGAGCAGGTTGGGATGTTGAAGCTCCTAATCCCTGATGAACAACAATATGTAATGGGGGAGTGGATGGTTGACTTTGCAAAGGGGAAGATGCAATGGAGGATGTGGATGAAAGCTCTTCACTGTCAGATCCTTCAGTATATTTCTTTGCCTTTTTCCTTTTGGGTAAATGGAACTCAGTGGGTTCAATACCGAGCTTTTCGCTCTGAAGTCTGGTGAGAGGGTGAGGTAAATTGAACTGCGAAGTCGCACTGCTTTGTGATACCTCAGATTTCTGTGGTGAAATCGAGAAGCTATGGAGTTTGTGGATAAGAGACTGGACTTCAGGTGATTCAAGACTTAATTGTTCTGGAGTATGATGGGTTTGTGCAGTGGTAGTTGATTTCTCTTCTTCTCGTTTGGGTACTGGAGAACCAGCATACAATTGGGAAGAACGAGGAGATATGGAGGGAGAATTACTCTTAGAATGGCCTGCAGATTTGGGTTTGTTTGCCATTCACAGTTGGGCCCTCCTTCTAGCGCCAAAAATGTTGATGCCCCGAAAATCGTTGCAACAACATTGGGGGATAACCACCCGGTCCGGACCTTAGTACAGCTCCTTTTCCGTTTGGAATGGTGGCTCCGACTGGCGATAATGGGACCAGTTTCCCAATAATGGATTAACGGGATGAATGGATGATTGTTTAACTAATCTAATGATAGGCGAATAACTTAATCTATTGACATAATAAAATAACTACTACTAATCCCGGGAATGGTTATATTTCTCTAAGTGTAGCGCTTGATGATCTATGTTTTCAAACAGGCATATAGATGACTCCATCTGACAGGCATAGACATTAATTCATTCAATGATTACTTTACTTAAGTATTTAAGCAAAGTGATTAAAACAATAATACTACACTCATCATTTATATCATCGACACATATATGATTAAAAGAAAAGCATACCATAAACATCCAATAGTGGAAAGAATACAGAACTGATGTTAAAACGCATACATATATCTTATAATAGCAAAGGAAATCGGATAACAATTCATATGAAAAGAATGGAATCAGACATAGATAATAGTACCATATGAGCTGATAAAATACTCCCAATATCAATCGCTATCTGTGATTCTTCCTTCAACGCAGAGATGCTTTCAAACAAAGACAATAGTGCACATTTGCAGAAAGGCTACCATGTTGAATTTAGAATAACTGGTCCAGTTTTATAAAAGAATATGGCTGAAGCACAATAGTGTGACTTCAGTCTTTAAGTCAAGTACAAAACTTTACGACCCTTTCCAAAACAATGAAAGGGTCTATAAATACCTAATTATGATAACTATCTATGAAACTGAAATCCTACTAAACTGGTATCAATCAATTTTGATCATATTTTCCCTCAGCGATCTGGCAGTCGGCGGCATGAATCATCAAGTAGGCTGCTTGCCTTTAAATCTGAGCTGACTTGTAGCAAGCATTGGCTCCACTTCGGGTGGTTTGTTGAGGCAAGAGCTGAGCTGGGCGGTGTATGTGGCATCCTGAATATCGGGGATAATATACCCTATTGCATCCGTAAGGCACTTGAGGGTGGCTCTCTGCGAGTGTGGTTTTACCAAGGAAAACCAATACGTGTCCCAGGTTAAACTGTTAATCCCAGCGATTAACCTTCCTTTCTCCTCTAAATCTGGATAACATGATTGCTCCATTGTATTCGTTGTTGTCAATTTTCCTGGTGTGCATTGGGAGATCATGTTTGATAAGTAGAGAGTGTTATTAACTAATTCAACCAGATTGCTTGAAGTTAATTTGCATCTCGAAACCGCCCTCTCATCTTTCATTAACTGGGACTGTCATTCTGTAAAGAGTATATCTTTATATGACTCCAATATTCTTGGTAAATTAGCCGCTTGCCCTTGATCTGTATCTTGCCAATCGAGAAATGCAGCTATCGTTTCTTCGGCCTGATCCAATTTAGTCCTAGCCTTGTCTACTTTATTACTTATGGATGCCGTTAACTCACATAGGGGCTCTGCCTGGGCGATTTGTTGACATAGAAGCTTAATTTGAGCTATCAATGCAGTATTTATCTGTAGTGCTTCTGTTCTGAATTCGGCCACTTGTGGAACGCCCTTTGTCTTTTCAATTTGTGCTGATAATTGAGCAATTTGCTCGTCTTTTGATTTCAGCATTCTCTCATTCACCACCTTCAGTTGTGCTAAGGCTTCTGACAATTCCTTTTGCTTCTGGATTGCGCTTTGATCGACCCGTTGTTTCTCTGCCTGCAGTTGTTGAGTTAGTTGATTATTTAATTGTTGTTGCGTCAACAACTGTTGTTCTGCCTGCTCCGCTTTTTGTTTTGCTTCATTTAACTGTGCCTGCAATGAAAAGATTTCTTGGTCCTTTGTTTTTAGTAAAAGGCTTACCTCCGATGCCTTATCTATTGTTGCTGCCGAATAAGCTCCCGCATACTGTGATAGTTTTGTCAGGTCATCGGAGGGGTCAAATTCCTCCTTCCAAACCACATTGCCCGTGACAGTTTGCTCTGGGAAAAGGGAAGGTTGATCAGTCCTTCTTCTTTTCCTTTGTCGCTTAACCACCGCTTTATGCCTTGGGCTGTAGAAGACATCCAGGGGAGGAATATCTTCTACCTGCAAAATGATCTGGTTGGAGGGGTCCTTTAGTATCATCTCTACCTCTTTAGAAATGGGTGGGCCGCTGGTTCCGCTCAGAACCTGTGATGAAGTGATTTCTAGTGTGTCCGTTACCTTAGAAGTGTCTGAGTCCTTTGAACATTCCAAACCACTGATAATGGAATCAAATTGCTTCCATTCCTGGAGCAATTTAGGGTCAATATGAGTATCCACATTGACATCAATGGTGGTTTGTTTTTTCCTTTTCAGCTTGGGCTCCTTCCGCACTTTTTCCTGCTCTCTCTTCTGCTTTTCCTCTTTTTCTCTTCTCTGCTTTTCCTCTTTCTCTCTTCTCTGCTTTTCCTCCTGTTCTTTCTTCCGATTTTCCTCCTGTGGCTTCTCTTGTTCTTTCGTTATAACTGGAGGTTCCTTTGATTGTTGCCGATCAGGCTCGCTTGACGATGTCGCTGGGGTTGTCGCTAGTAGATCTAGAGGCAGAGTTTGCAACCTCTGTTCTCTAAGTTTATTAAATTCAGTCAACCCTTCATCATTATATTTCATTTTGGCGAATGCTTTAACCTGATTTATTGTCTCAGCTGAAGAGAATAGGTCGTCAAACATATCTTCCTTATGATCAAATTTTGTCAATTTGGCCTGTTCTAGTGCAGTATAGGCAACTTTGTTTGGATCAAATGGCCTATTTGGGAGAGTCGCCAGAGTTGATGATTTGATCTTCGTGGCTTCCTTTTCTGCATGTTTGAGATCATGCAGAGTATAGACACCACACCTTAAGGGAAAAGAGGGCCAGCCCTGCTTCTTATTTTTCTTGAGAGTCTGTGTAACACTCTCAGCAATAATCTGGTAAGAGATTTCTCTTGCCAACAGTTTATCCGGTATGTATAAAGGGAGAACATGAGGTTTGGCTTGGCTCCCGAAAACTCTTATATAAGTGAATTTCTCCTCTCCAAACCATCTCCCTACCACTGTTAAATCAATCCCAGCTTGGTAGGAAAGCTTGGGAATGGGTTTATCAAAAATAGAATAATAAATAGGCACCATAAAGCCATTACAGACTTGGTACAGATGGTGCTTGTAAGAGGACTTCCATAGTTTCTGATGGTATATGTGGATAGCCGTGGGGTCTTGTGGTTTCCACCTCCAGCCGAGCACGGGAAATTCAGAATTGAAACACAATGTATCTAAAATATATGCACTGTAATAGAATGGGGGAATTATGCTTTCAGAGATGGAAGTCTTATTCCTAAACTCAAGAACAGCTTTGGCTAGTTTATCTGAGAGAATAGTGGCCCAATCCATTATTATACTGTTGCATGCAGCTTCCATTAAGGGGACCATTTCTATAGTGAAATTAGCAGAGTCATGCAATCCCCACAATCTACACATCATTATTCCAGCATAGAAATAAGGAGAAGCTAGGGAATCAACTGGGTACTTACCAGAAGACTCATGTTTGTGCTTTGCCGGATTTTGTCTCCAATCACGGATGGGTTCGGATTCAACTTCATTTTCGTTTGCGAATTTCTCCAGGAACGCCTTATTATATATCTTCTCTGGCTCAGGCAAATGATACATTTGCCTCAAATCATCAGCTTTAAATGACCCGAAAATTCTCCCGTCTCTGGTGCTGAAGGTTCTATCCAGGATTGGGATTTCTTCAATTGCCCACCGCACTACATCTGTGTATGGGAGAATTTGTTCCCTAACTACTATCCAGTGAAGGAAGGAGTCAGCTAAGTCCTTAAGAGTACCCTCAGATTTCCGAGTAGAGTCTGCAGTAGCTTCTACTGTTGTCACTTTAGGTTCTTCGATTTCGATCAAGTTGTAGGTACCCTGCCAAGTAGTTCTGCCGAGACCAGAACATGTGGTATCCGAAATCAATCCTTTCTTTTTGTCAGCGACAGCTTGTCCTGCAGCTGGCGCCGCAGAAGCACCTGTGGTCTTCTTGGATTTCTTCCCCATTTTGCTTAAGCTTTCTCCTTTGGATGAATTCTGCACAGAGGCGAAAATAAATGTAACACAAAGAGATGACAATGAAAATCCAATATGGGAAAGATATATTGATCAAAGCGTGCTAAGAGATTAACTCTAAAAATGGCCACGGATACAATCCATGGGAAGATCTTACAATTACATTAAATGGCCGTTTAAAACCTGCCAATCCTTAAATGCCCATTATATCATTATTCAGCCGAATGACCCGTTTAAGCGTGCTATGGATGTTTTGGCGGTTGGGCGCAGGTGCATCATTGCTTAACAGATTAAGCTTTAAATATGATTCAATCATAATATCCCTCCATTTAATGGCTTTTTTGAAAACTGTGCTTTATCGCAATCGGCCATCGGGGAGAGTTTTAATCTCTTGTATTAACACCATTTAAAACCCCCGATCGCCGATAGCCGATATCGCATCGCGTCGGGAGAATAGGGATTATATATGACATGGACAGCATATCGCCGATTTGCCGATTGTGATATCGCATCACATCGGGCTGCATCACCTGGGCGCCTTAACAATGTGCATAGGATATTGCCGATTGCCGATTGCGATATCGCATCGCATAGGGGTGAAAGGCTTGGGGCGCTTTAAGACTGCGTATAGAGTATCGCCGATAGCCGATAGCAATATCGCATCGGCGGAAACCAATATGTCACCTATTTGTGTTCTCTATGAAATTGCGATATGTGATCTTGCGATCGCTTTATCTCAATGATAAAAGATTGTTTTATTTGATCAAAATGGGTTTTTCAAAAGGTTTTTTATATAATGTTTTCATTTGGTTATCGGACCTTTTTGAACAATACAATATTGATACCAATTAACTTCTAAAGGGACCCATTTCATATGATAATTTTGTAAATTTAAATGATATGAAATGGGGGGTTGTTGTAGAGCACAACAGGTTCTTTGCAAAGAAAATTGCTCTTTGGCTGTCACAGTCTATCCTTATAGCTTCCTATACTAACCCCATACTTGAACACAATCTCTGCAACCAAACTGCTTCCTTGCTTGCATGAGTGGTTGCCATGTATTCTATCTCTGTAGTTGATAGTGCCACTACAGATTGTTTCTTACTCATCCAACTGACTGCACCTCCAAATAGGTTAAACACATACCCACTTGTAGATCT
Source organism: Pinus tabuliformis (assembly GCA_031772625.1). Lineage (NCBI taxonomy): Eukaryota > Viridiplantae > Streptophyta > Pinopsida > Pinales > Pinaceae > Pinus > Pinus tabuliformis. The sequence continues at coordinate 328,699,447 of CM062816.1, read as the reverse complement.
TCTCTGATCCAGATCTCCAGCTTAGTCTACATCAACAAAGCCACGAATATCCAACACTCTATCCAATCCTGGTCTTCCTTGGTAGCACAAACATTAATCACTAGTGCCACGCAAATACCTGAAAACCCGCTTCACTGCTATCCAATGCTCCTTTCCTAGTTTTGACATAAACCTGCTCAATACTCCCACTGCATGTGCAATGTCTGGTCTAGTACAGACCATTACATAAATCAGGCTACCGACTGTACTTGCATATGGAACACGGGACATGTCCTCTTCCTCTTCTTGTGTCTTGGGACACTATTCAGCGGATAACCTCACACCTACAAGAATAGGAACCTTCACCGATTTACTATCCTGCATATTAAACCTCTGTAGTATTATCTCGACATACTTCCTCTGGTTTAACCAGAGCTTCCTCTTTGCCCGATCTCTTTTAATTTCCATTCCCAAAATATAGTTTGCAACACCAAGATCTTTCATGTCGAATTTGGAGGACAATTGGGTCTTCAAATCCTGGATAATTTCTTTGTCATTTCCAACCAGCAACACAAGACCAGATAAATAACACGGTCACCAATTAATTTAAAATACACACAGTGATCTGCTTTGCTTCTGGTGAAGCCAAGTCCCCATATAAATGTATCAAATTTCTGATACCACATCCTTGGTGACTGTTTTAATCCATACAGAGACTTCTTTAACTTGCATACCAATTCTTTCTTACCCTTCACCGCAAAGCCTTCAGGTTGCTTCATGTATATTTCCTCTTCCAGATCCCCGTGAAGAAATTTTGTCTTCACATCCATCTATTCTACCTCAAAATCAAAAGCAGCAGCAACAGATAAAAGTAATCTAATAGAAGTTACCTTGGCAACAAGAGAAAAAATATCACCAAAATCAATTCCCGACACCTGGGAATAACCTTTTGCTACCAACCGAGCTTTGTATTTCTCCACCTTTCCTTCTGAATTTTTCTTCTTCTTGAACACCCATTTGTTGCCTATGAGTTTCCTTCCAGCTGGCAACTCCACCAGATCCCAAGCCTCATTTTTGTGCAAAGATGCCATTTCATCAACCATGGCCTCTTTCCAGAGTTTTCCATCCTCTGAATCCACTACTTCCTTCACAGTTCTGGGATCATCATCAATAACAGACAAAGCAAAATTTGAACAGAAAGTAGATGGACTATACCTTTTTGGTTGCCTTCTTTCTCAAACTGATCTTCTCACAGACGGAGTTTGTGGCTCTTCATATTCTGATTCCTCCTCTATTGTAGAGTCTGATTCTTCCTCCTTTAGCTCAAACTCTATCCTCTCAGGTTCCTTTGGTTGGACTTCATGTTTAATAACATCTTTTACCTCTCTAAACACCACATCTCGACTGTACACAACCTTCCGTGTGACTGGGTTCCAAAGCTTATAACCTTTTAAACCATCCTTATACCCAATAAAGATGCACTTTTCAAATTTACTATCCAACTTGGTTCATTTGTCCTTTGGAACATGTACATATGCATCACATCCAAACACCCTTAGATGTGAAAGAGAGGGTTTCTTACCAATCCATACCTCTTGTGGAGTCGTATCCTCCAACGCTGATGAAGGTGACCTATTGACCAGGTAACATGCAGTATTCACTGCCTCTGCCCATAATTCTTGTCCTAACCCGGCACCACTCTTCTTGCCCTTTCCATCAACGTCTTATTCATTCTTTTTGCAACTCCATTTTGCTGAGGTGTATATGGAGTAGTCTTCTGTCGTGCTATACCACACTTCTTATAGAATTCTTCAAATTCCTTGCTACAAAACTCTCCACCATTATCTGTCCTCAGCACCTTTATCTTCTTCTCTATCTGATTTTCCACAAGAGCCTTAAATTCTTTAAACCTGTCAAAGGCTTTAGATTTCTTCTTAAGGAAATATATCCATTTATTCCTTGAGAAGTCATCTTTAAATGATACATAGTACACAGACTTACCCAGTGATGGAACCTTCACAGGTCCAAACACATCACTATGCACAAGTTCTAATATTTGTTTCGCCCTCTTACTACCAGAGGGGAAACTCACCCGATTCAGCTTCCCATATACGCAATTTTCATAGAAATCAAAATCCAGAGAGCTATTACTCATACCTTCTACCATACCTTTACCATAAAGTATTCGAAGGCCCTTCTCTCCAATATGTCCAAGCCTTTAATGCCACAGCATGGTCTTCTCTCCAGAGACCACTAGATCTTCTGCTCCACTTTCAGGAACCACAGAACTATTGCACCCATCAATAACAGTGCTACCTTGCATCTTGTACAAAGTTCCAATCCGAACTCCCCACATCAATACCAATGCTCCCCGAACCATCTTGTAGGTATCCTTCTCAAACACTGTTTTTACACCTGCATCATCCAGCTTGCTTACAGAAATCAGATTTCTGGCCAATGCAGGAATATGCAGAACACCTGGAAGTGTTCTAACTCTTCCACCTTGCAATTTCAACTTTACTTTTCCGCGACCAACAATTTTAGCCTTCCTGTCATCCCCCAAGAAGACATCACCACCATCATATTTCTCATACTCGCAGAACCACTCTATGTGGGGAGTGAAGTGAAAGGATGCACCTGAGTCAATCAACCATGCCTCATGATCTACATGTGTACTTGAAGAAGCCAAATACACATCCCCACCTTCATCTGAGGTGGTTTTCGCCTCTGCAGAAGGAGCATCATCAGATCCCTTTCCTTTGTCAGGAGCTTTAGATCTACAATCCCTTTTGAAGTGCCCTTCCTTTCCGCATTTCCAGCACACCACCTTTACAGGTTTTCCTGGAGATTTAGATCTCCCTCTAGATTTATATCTCCCACTCGATGACTTATTTTTGTTTATGTTTTGGAACTGTCCTCGTACAGACAAGGCATCACCATTCTAGCTCTCCATATTTTTCCGTCTCATCTCCTCCGTCAGCAAGGCTGAGACTATTTCATCAAAATGCAAGGCAATTGCATTGCTACCTATTGCAATAACCAGACTATCCCACGAATCTGGTAGAGAACACAACAAATTGATGCACTTATCTTCATCTAAAAATTTAATATCAACAGACGCTAACTGACTTACCACAATATTTAATGTGTTCAGATGCTCTGTCACCGAGTCTCCATCTTTCATCCTCAGATTATACAGCTTTTTTCGCAGGAACAATTTATTCACCAGAGACTTAGATTGGTACAAAGTCCCTAACTTTTCCCACAAATCCTTTGCCATAGCTTCCCCGGATACATTCAACAATATTGAATCTGAGACAGACAATCGTATTGTGCTCTTTGCCTTCTCATCCAACTTTTTCCATTCTTCATCGGACACTCCCGTTGGTTTAGTACCTGGATCTACCGCGATTCACTGATCTTTATCCACCAACAGATCCTCCATCTTGAGTTTCCACAACTCAAAACTCTGACCATTAAATTTCTTGATCTATATCTTTCCACTACTCGCCATCTTCTTTCACCACCAGAATCGATCTCGCAGATCTCCCACTAAACAGGGTCTACCACAGGCCCGAGCGAAACCCCTCAGCAACAAAGGCGTTCCCTTGAAGCCAAAACTGCTCTGATACCAAATGTAGGTTTTAACCCCGTACAGAAATTACTTGCATATGAATTCTAAAACACAGAAAATAAACAATCCAAGAGCATAACACATAAAACACATATACATAAAGATTTTCCCCTGGATCCCAAAACTTGGACTACCAGCTTGATTTTTCATTATGTTCCTTTCAATGTTACAATACATATTTATACATGCCGAAGCATCCAATACCATGGACCGAAAACCATAGCGTCCAAAACCATGGACCGAAAACCATCGCATCCAAAAACATGTGCGAAAATCATGCACAAAACCATAGGTGGGTCTGCCCAACTTAACATAGGGTCCAAAACCAAAATTTTCCGGGGCGCTGCCCCGGACCCCATAAAGTAGGGTTACAGGTACACCTCAAACCCCCTGTTAACTACATGGAAAGAATATAACACAACCCAATAGGAGGTTGCCCTCTCGAAGAGGCTGATTTTGAAGTCGTTGACCTATCTTTTCTATCTTTTTGTGAGCTGGTTTCATAACATATAATTAGATCTAGGGTCAATCAAGATAGAAATAACTTGATCACAAATCTTATCATCCATCTCAATGATAGATGCCTTGTGTTCTGCCTATCTGTTGTCCATGACCGCATAAATACGAGGAATACTTTGGCCAACATCCCCAACAGTTTGCGACTCCTGTGCACTATATATCTTAGTACTACCACCTTGATGTTGCGGACAACCTCTCCTAAGGTGCTCCTCACCACATGTCCAACACTCCAACCAACCAGTTCCCTCACCTCTATGTTGTTGTTGTGACCCATGTCCCTGTCTAGAAGCATTAAACTTCTTTTGTGGTACCATATTTTCCTTCCCATCTACATTCTAAGGCCTTGTTCTCTTAAGCTGCCATTTACCTCTACCTTTTTCTTTATCCCTTCCATCCATGCTGAGATTCATTCTTACACTTTGACTACTCATAAAAATGCTTCAATTTACCAATAACGTCCTCAAGTGACCAAGGCTCATCATACTCAATCTGATCTCTAAATGCTAATGGCATACCACTGACAAATCTATGAATTTTATCATTTTCATCAATAAGATACGGTACATACCTCAATAGCTCCAGAAACTTGGTCGTGTACTCTTCATTCGTCATTGATCCCATCTTTAGCTCATAGAATTCTTTAGCCTTACTGTCGTAGTATCTTTCTGACAAGTACTTCTTCCTGAAAATCCTCTTCAACTCCCTCCAACTCAAGTTATTTGCCCTGATGTATCTAAACCGCTTAACATCTTCCCACGAGATGTTTGCTTTACCTTTCAAATTGAAGATAGCTATTTTGGCCTTCATGTTATCTGTGTACACATGTAACTCAAATAATTTGTTCATCCCAAGTATCCAAGCCACTGCATCTTCCGGCTTCTTCACATATCCATCAAAAGTAGGTGGTTTTTCTTTATTGAATTTATCCGACAAGTATCCCATATCATTCTTCATGTAAGGACGATAGTGATGATGATCATGATGTCTATCAGAACCAAAACTAGAATATTACATTTACTCATCGCCCCTCCTATCTGGAGTGTCCAACAACCTTCCATCTCTCACTATATAGAATCTATCTTACCAATGTCTACCAGGAGACCTACTGCCATATGCCCCATTAGTTCCATCCTCATGTCCATGGTTGATCCGAAGCAGCCCTTGTTGCTATAATTTTGAAAAAACTCTAAAGAAGTATAGCATTAACCTCTACTCGCTCCGCTTGTGCCTGTATGATCCGGTCATTATCTGCCTTACAACTCTTTATCTCTTCCTTCAAGCTTCTCAATGTAACTGCCAAATCAGAAGGATTCCCAACACCATATTGCTCTTTGGATTTGTAGGGAGAGTCTTTCTAGTCAACCATCTTGCTAGCCATTTGATATTTCTTCCTACAATTCATAATATGTCAGATAAACCAAATCACAATAAATCGACGTACCTTAATATAGCTAGGGTAAATCTGCAAGATCACCAAATCAGCATGATACATGTATAACATAATCATAACAGCATATATACATACAACAAGTCAATGCATCAACGCATAAACATCGTTCTAGCTAGGGTCCATTCATCAATGCAAGGCCATATCAACATTGCATGCTATGACCTCATGCATGACAAAAACCATTACTCCATTGTACACATTGCAGCATGCAACCAACAACATGCATAAGCAATGCCTAATCAACTACACATATGCATAAATGCATGTAGTCAAGCATAAGCGATCAATTCTTGTAATCAACCTACAAGAATGATACATGTAATCAACATATTCAAGAATGTAACCTAACATACAAGGATGTAAGTAGGCGACATAAAATCAACATGTAAGTGACATATAATCCATATGAAACCAGTCACATACTCATGACAAATACATTTCACGAAATCAATATCAAATTCTCCATAACAACCATACTACAACCATAATAAATCATCAATTCAATGCAACAAGTAAATGGAATGCAAGTGTAAGAGACACGCATGAAACTGACTTGCATGCATGACCAACACACATCGCCCATCCCATCCGAGAGTTGAACCATGCTCTGATACCACTTTGTAACACTCTCCTCCCACATCCACCCAAGTAACCATTCAAACTGGGGTAAACATGAGACAAGAGGTTACTATGATCAGATTCAACCTCCTATGTGACCTTAAAGAAGTGGAATTAATGGAACATCACACACAGTCATCCAACATCATCAACATAACCCTCAGGAGACAAGTCAGCCACTCAGACAGCTTGTCCCTAGCTCCCATTGTTATTCTAGGTCTCTTAGGCCATAGTCACTCTCATGTTATGGACAACGGAGCGACCAGCAACCTAAAGTCGCTCTCACAGGCTTACCTGCCAGCGATCAGGGACCAAAATTACCAGTTTTGTGCCAGCGACCCCAAGATTTAAGCCACTTTTTTAGGCCCAAAACCATGCCACTTCCCAGAAGGGATTGATAGCTTAGAATCAGTAAAAAGATAGGGAAACAATGATGTAAAAGCAATAAACTGAATAATTCCATAACTAGACCCCTAGTAGCCATGACAAGAATTTTGTCAAACATATCATCAACATGTAACCTACAAGTGTAAACAACATAATTAAGCGTAGGGATCTCATACTTATCTGAGAATCTCTATGAACCATTGCTCCCTCATGTCATTTTCTACATTATCCTCTATTAGGTCATTGAAACATTATCCATTTGTATACAAGTAAAAACATGTTGAGATCCATACATAATTATTGTCATAAAATGTACATATAACCAACATAATAGGAATAGAAATATCATAAACATATCAGCCATCAAATCCACATATACATCAATACATTTACACATGAAAATCAAGGGAATGAATTTCTCATTAATGAATGCAATGAACAAACTGGAGATGGGACTACCACGTTCCACCAGACCATAGATTGCCTAAGCCAATTCTCTCTTCAGCCAATCCCCCCGTGCCATATTCCAAGCATGAATGTCGGACTCATAGAACACATCAAAAACACCACTCAACATGGATGCCATCGGAGTTCTTTGCCTACACCATGAGGAATTTGAGTGCCTCCTAGTCACTCAGGCTTTGTCGTGCATCCACAATCTGATCCAGGGATCACTAGGCCTTACACCAAGACAAACTATCCAAGCTTTACCTTACATCCCATCCTAGGACCACTAGGCCCAACAGAGAGAAAATCCACCTCTTGGCTTTACTGTATATCCCACCATTCACCAGCAAGGATTCCTAGGCCCAATGAGGCACACAATTTGGATTCACCATAACCCACTGTCTAGTTCAGGGGCTACTAGGCCAATGGCTTCGTGATCCTAAGTCTGGTTCAGGGACCACTTAGACCATGTTTTTGTCAATTCAGAGATCCACCCCACTCAGCTTCGAATTCAATCCTCCCATCCCACGTAAACCATATGAGAGAACCCATCTCATCAAACCTATCAAGAAATGGAAAGGCTAGGCCGAAAATACTGTCACACCTAGCAAAACCCATGCCATGGTAGAAAAGAAACACATGCAATCCCATGGATGCCAAATCTAGCAAGGAAAATTCGCATGCAAGTTGATACTTGCAATGAAGCCTATTATAGCTGCTTGATCCTACCTTTCCCTGCTTGATCTTTACTTTATCTTACTTTCTTTTCCTTTCTTGCTCCAATGCCAAAGTGCTCCAAGAAACTCTAAGTGTCCAAGAGTAAGAGAGAGAGAGAGAATAATGGGAGAGCTCCAAAACTCAACTGACAAAAGGTTACCAACTGATCCTCATAAGCCTTTTTATGAATTAGGCTTCTATTTTCTTCATTTTCCATTATTTTCCTTCATTTTCCTCCTCACATGCAACCTGTTACCTTTCACCTCCTTTTTCTCCTAATTTCCATTATTTTCATAAATAATTTTGCCAAAAATTCCATTTTTCCTTTCTAAAGCCTTAGCTATTGCCTTTGCCAATTTCTTTAGCCATAAACAACCAAATGAACACCCCCTATGATGCCTTTCCCAACATTCAGCTAGGAATAAGTGTCCCATCAATCGTGGTTATTGTTTTTAGCTTTTATTACATGGAATTTTCACTAGGGTTGTTACACATTCCTCCCCACTAGGAAGCTTTTGGACCACCAAAAGCCTATATTTTTACTAAGGAAATAAGTAAGAGTACATCTTCCTTACTTTCCCAATCTCAATACACTTTGCTTTGCTTGTATTGGTACCTTTAAGCCCCACTCAAGATATTCTGCATTGCCTCTATGTGAAGTCCTGATTCTCCTATCAAGAATTAAGTCTTCCTGCAACTCGTCTAAATATTCAAGAGAAAAATTTTCAATAGATGGAATATGAAGATTCTCTTCATGACCTTCTTTGTTTAGTGGATCATTCAATCTTCATCTTGAAGTTTTTCCTTGTTTATATATAAGAAAACTTGATCTTTCACCTGGAAACCATGATCAACTCAATGCTTGGCATGCCTTGCTTTGTACTTGATATTGCTTTCCTCAAGTTACTCTTTTACTCCTTGACACATTGGTTTCAGTTGTTCAATTAAATGCTTGGAATTGTCTTCATCATCATGTCCATCTACTACAAAATCTTTACCAAAGATGAAATCCAAAAGATACTTTGGCAAATAACCCAAACAAGCTTCAAATAGAAATACTCGCATAAATGAGTGCTTAACACGATGGTGGCATGTTGGATGTAACGCAACTTATCATCCCAAAATTTAGGATGCTTATCACAATATCCATGAAGGAAATGCATCTTTTACAATATGTCATGAATTTTACTCTCAAATTCCCATACAAATTGACTTAACAACAAGCCAAAATAGCATAAGATGCCAAAGAAAACTTTGTTGCATAAAAGTTATTTATTCACAACATCACTGTTACAAGATACCCAATTGTGGAGATATGCAACATGTGAAATACAAAATAAATATAGAATTTAATTAGACAAATAGTCCAACCATTTCTTACCCAACTAAACTAGGGAGTTTTCTCTCTGCATTTCACTTTATGCTAGAGCTGCTTCGAGAATGGTCATTGTGTGCCTCGCGTGTTCTTCTTCCTTCCCTTTCTCAGGTGATTTCATGATTTGTTTTTCCTTCTTAGGATAAAGATGTGGATGTAGCTTCCAACATTTCTCAATCCAATGCCCACTTATGTTGCAATGAGTGCAAAAAATTTTGTGAACATTTCTTGGCAAAAATGTCTTTTAGATTTTCCTTCTTGGTCTCACTTCCAATCAACATATTCATTTTCTTGACTAATGCTTTCCTTTTTTGGCACTTGTATACACAATGGTTAGGTGCTCGACAAAAAGTGCTAGGAAATGCATTCCAAAACATTCTATTCAAATCATCATGTTGTTTATAGTCATAGAAATCCTTTGAATAATCAAGACATTTATACCTTTTATGATGGTCCTTTTGATTATGATCCTGGCGAGGAGAACTTGAATAACAAGCAGAACTTGACTTAGTTCTTCCTTTGAAGTGTCCATATCTCTTTGGAGATATTTTTCCATCAACATCATCATCATGACATGATTCTCCTTCAACCTGCAAGAGTTATTTCTTCCTGAATTTCACACCTGAAGAATTCCTTGACTTTGCAATTTTGGAGCATTCTCCAACTTCTTCTTGAACATATCCCAAACCTTCATGCCGAGGTTGTGCTTTCACCTCAATAGGATTAACAATTCCATGACTATGAATTCCAAGACCCTTACCATTTTACCCCATTTTGGTCAACAGATCCATACCAATAGCCTTAGTATGTTTTTCAAATGATGCAAAAGAAACATTATCATTGTTAAGAGAATAAATTGAACAAGAAGTATATTTTACCTCCTTTTCTACTTGAGACTCTTGGTCCTCTTCTTGGAGCTTAGCCATCTCCTCCTTCTTCTCTTTTGTAGACGAAGTGGTAGATGAGGATTCAAGAAAACCACTCTTGTGATTTAACATATAAGTAGTGTTCTTCATTTGACAAAGGGTACACACATCAGTCATTCCATGACCACAAACTTGTTGAGCCTTGGGGGAAGCTTCAATAGTTAAACATTCCCCAATTTTCTCTTCAATGACATTCTACAACATCAGGCGCAACTTCTTCTTTTCATCCTCTGTTGCTTCGAGCAATCTTCTCAATTCCATGTTCTCCACTTGGAGAGAAGAATTCATCTCTTCCAATTCTAAGAGCCTTGCATGCTGCAAACTTTCACCCATGCTTGCAATCTAGTCAGAACATGCTCTGATACCACATGATCTGAAAATGGAAATCGATCGTCTTATGATACTTTGAAAGTTAAATCTGGGTCTTCAAAAGTTAACTTAGCTTATAATTTGTTCAACCGTGAATAGTTAAGTTTTCAATGAACTTAAAGATGAAACAAAATTATATGAAATCCAACATGGTAAAAATGAAAAGCCATGTGATAATGGAGTTCACCCCTCTTGGGCTACGTCTTTGGGTCCTGCTCCAATGGCTAGGCCACTTTATTGATATCAACAACAAAAAGAGTACATTACAAATCTTTGACTCATAGATTAAACCTCCATCTAGTGTGGCATTTTTTTGTCCTTCAAAGAAACATCTCCTTCACAGAACTCTCACTTACAAGTTGACTCCCTTTTACAAAGAAATGATATCAACAAAAGGAAAAGGACTCTCACACTGAATGTGGCAACGGGTCCTTGTACTCATTTTGAGATTAAAAAGAACAAAACCAACTACTTCATCATGAAGTGTTGAAATGGTCTTTTCCCACGATCAAACTGAGAATAAATTGAAAAGGGTTGCTATAAAGAAGAAACAATTGTTGCAGATGCATCCAAAAGGTTGGAAAATCCTTTTTTGGTTTTTTCCATGCTCAAAAAGGTCTTCATATGGCCTCAAAATAGTCTTTGTCTACAACGCAAAAGGACTTAGATCTGCAAAATGTCCAATTTACAATGCCCACATCACAAAAATAACATTGTCATTGCATTCAGAACACCCAAAAACCCTTGTGTAGGCTCTTCTTGGGATCAAAAAGACTGAAGAATCACCAAGTTAGGCCTCATGGAACATTTCTCTGCTATATGTCCTACAAATTGACCCAACTGGCTAACTAAGCAATGAATTTTTCCTTTTTGCTAATCGTCGAGCAAAAATTTTACCTCCGACCAGCGCTGATCTTGTCGTAAACGGTGCAATTTGTTGCCTAATTAAATGCGCCAATAACCCTTAAGCGCCAAATTTTTGGCCCCGCTCTGAGGCACGTGGGCATCATGTGGTCATAAATGCACTGATAACCCTTAAACACCAAATTTTTGGCCCCACTCTTAGGCACATAGATGCCATGTGGTCAGGGGTCGGGCTACACACCCACCCCTCCACCAAGCCCTCCAACTTCTTTTCGGCGTGGGTCATGTGGCATTTATATGGCCAAGGGTCGGGGCCTACTCCCCACCCCCTCCACTGTAGCTCCTTCATCACATTCCACCGTGGTCATGTGGTGTGAACAAAACCAGCAGTCAGGGTCAGTCGAACGGGCCCGTTGGCCCAGCCCCTCCTCCCAAACTGTCGACATGGTCAATTCAAATGTAACCGTGACTGTTATATAATAAGAACCATTGGTGTGGCCCAACAGTAGAGCGTTGATATGTTGTGAAGGAGGTCAAGGAGTTGAACCCCGCTAAGGACAATTGGCCTATTATAATTTTTTGGCCAATAACAGAGGGCCATGTGTCACCCTTTCATTGGGCCACATGGCACCTCCTAACTGGGCCACTTCAACAACCAAACACCCAATGAAATATTGACACCTAAACTCATACGGCGCTGCCACTTTGCATCATAGGATTGGTCCACCATCATTTGTACTACCTGGTCAACATGTTGACATCAGCATGACGTCACTGTATGGTTTTCCAGTTAGCAGCCTAGTCAACCCTGCAAGTTGACTTTTTAGTTATTTGCCAAAAACTTTAGAACGCGATAACTTTCACATACACTGTCGGATTGAGGCAATTCAAGTGTCATTGGAATCAGAATGACAAGATCTATGATTTGGAAATAGTTTCAGAAGATTCTAAGCACTTTGATTTTTTAACATATTCTAACCCCTTAGATAGATCATTCCTCCCCACTGGGAAGCTTTTGGACCACCAAAAGCCTATTGTTTTACTCAACAAGTAAGTAATATTACAACTTCCTTACTTTCCTAATCTCAATCCATTTTGATTTTCTTGAATTAGTACCTTTGAGCCCCAGTCGAAGATACTCCACATTGCCTTTGCATGAAGTCCTGATTCTCCTGTCAAGAGTTGAGTCTTTCTGCAACTCATCTAAAGATTAAAAAGCACTTAGATTTTTTAACATATTATGACCCCCTGGATCATTTTGGATCATTCCCCCCCACTAGGAAGCTTTTGTACCACCAAAATCCTTTTTTTTACTCAACAAGTAAGGAAGAGTACAGAAATGATTGCAGATGGATCATTATGGATGAAGCAATGATTGCATATGGAGGTATGATAGATTGTTGAGGAAAGTGACCTAGTATTGAGCTGAATATGGGGGAGTATTTATTGGATAGTCCCATGATATCAATTCAAATGGGTGGTGTTGATGTTGTTATAGGGATCCAATGGTTACAATCATTGGGAACAACAACCCCTAATTTCAAGATCTTGTCATGAGATTTTCCTTATAAGGAAACAAAATTGAGCTTAAAGGTATCCAATGAAAACCCTCTAGAATGATAAGCTCCAATAGAATGACAAAATTTCTAAGAAAGGGATGCCCTAGTGTAATTGCATAATTGTGTTTATCATATGTTCAAACATCCATATCCTCTGTTACAGTGGATCTCCAAAAATTCATCAACAATCATTCCAATTTATTTGGAGCAATGCCTAAGTGTCTTCCCCCTTCTTGAGAACATGACCATGCTATTCACTTGCAACCTATAAGTGTAACACTTAACATTAGGACTTATAGGTACCCATTTTTATAAAACAGTGAAATTGAGCATATGGTTCAAGAAATGTTGGAGGTTGGCATCATTCAACCTAGCTAAAGTGATTTCTTTTCACTAGTGGAAATGGTTATAAAAATGCATGGCTCATGGTATACATTTCCAAATTATAACTCAACAAAATGACTAATCAACAATAAGCTTCATATTCCTATAATTGATGAATTATTAGATGAATTGTAAGGAGAAAATTTCTTTACTATGTTGGATCTTTGTTCAAGGTATCATCAAACTAGAATGAGGTAAAAAGGCATTCCCAAATCAGCCTTTGGAACACATGAAGATCATTATGAGTTTTTAGTTATTTGATTTGGACTTACTAATGCACCTTCAACATTTTAGAGCTTGATAATATTTTTGGATGTCATACTAATCTATATAAAATCTTGGGAAGAGTATGTACAGCATGTTGACATTATCTTAACATTATTATAAAAGCAACAACTATATGCAAATTTTTCCAACTATGCCTTTGGGGTTCAAGAAGTCGAATACTTCGGACATATTGTATCCCATGACGGTGTCAAAGTGGACCTTAACAAATCAAATCTCTGAAGGAATAGCCATTTCCGAAGACCTTTAAGAAACATAAAGGATTCTTAGGATTGATAGAATATTACTACAAGTTTGTAAATAATTATGGCCAAGTAGCAGATCTTCTAACATAATTATTGAAGAAGGAAGAATTTTATTGGACTAAATAAGTAATCAAAAATAACTTAAAGAGGTTATGTGTACAACTTTTGTGTTGGCCACACCTAACTTCACAAAATTCTTCTTTATGGAGTGTGATGGACTAGGCCATGGAATTGGAGCAGTTTTGATACAAGAAGGAAGGCCCCTTGCCTTTGAAATTAGTGAACTTAAAGGAAGTAACTCACTAAGACCTATCTATGAGAAAGATATGTTGGCCATATTGCATGCAGTTAAGAAATGGCATCAATATCTAATAGGAATACACTTCAAAGTAAAAATAGATCATGATAGTTTGAAATACTTCCTGGAACAAAGAATATCTTCAAAAGAGCAAAAAAAATGGGTTACAAAGATTATTGGTTACGACTTTGAAATTATCTACAAAATGGGAAAATAAAATATTGCAGTAGATGCACTCTCAAGGAAAGTGGAAGATGCATAGGGTTTACTATGCACTATGTCCATTCCACAATCTAACTAAGTGGAAGAAGCAAGGATAGAATGGAAGCAAGATTAGAAGGTATGCAAAATCACTCAACAACTATACGAGGACCCAGATGTAGGAGAAAAAATTTTGTGGAGGAATGATTTGTTGTAGTATCAAGATTTCTTATACTTATATAAGAATTCTCAACTCAAATAGAATGAATTTTTGGAACTACACACTTCTCTTACACAAGGACATTAAGGTTCTTGAAAACACACCATAGGGTCAAAAAAAATGGGAAGGTCTTAAGTAGATGTGCAAAATTTTGTGGTTAAATGTATGATCTGCCAATAGAAAAAGGGAGAGACAATCAAGACCCTAGGGCTTCTAGAATCATTAGCCATACCAAGCCAACATGTGGAAGAAGTTTTAATAAGTTTTATTTTATGTTTACCTAATTTGAAGGAAAGAATATCATTATGGTAGTGGTAGATCGAATGACAAAATATGCCCATTTTTTTTCTCTTTCTCATCCGTTTAAAGCAAGTATAATAGTAGAGGCATTCATAGAAATAGTCCAAAAACTACATGGAAATTCAAAGCTTATTGTAAGTGACAAAGATCCAATTTTCACTACAAAATTTTGGACTTAATTATTTTTTTGTTTGTGTACTCAATTGGCTTATAGCTCATCTTACCATCATCAATCTAATGGGAAAATTGAGATTGTAAATAAATGTTTAAAAGGATATCTATGTTTATTTGAATCCAAAAAACAAGCATAATGTCAAGTGGTTGCCCTTAGCAAATGGTGGTGCAACAGATCCTTCCATGGTTCATAAAAAATGTCCCCATTTTTATGGATATCATCTTCCATCCATCACCTCACCCTTGAAAGGGATAATAAAGGCTTCAACAGTGGAGGACCACATACGGCACAAACAAGAGGTTCTCAAACTATTGAAGGACAATTTGGTTATAGCACAATATATAATGAAATGACAAGCATATCAACAATATAGTGGAAGGGAATTTTAAGTAGGGTGTTGAATATTTGTGAGACTACAACCATATAAACAGATGTCCCTTAAACAACAAAAAATCAATAAATTAGCATCAAGGTGTCATGGCCCTTAGAAAGTGTTGTAGAGGATTGGAAGTATGGGTTACAAATTACAGTTGCCTCCATCTTCATGTATGCATTCAATCTTACATGTTTCTTGCTCAAAGAATGTAATTGGTGACAAGATACTAGAACTAGAAATAATCTTGGAAACAAGGACTAAGCAGTTGATAAATCGAGCAATTACTAAGCACCTCATCAAATGGAAGATCCTACCAATGGAAGAGTCGACATGGGAAGATGAGTTATTCATGCATAAACACTTGCAATAATCAATTGTTGAGGACAACACTTGCTTTGGGGGTTGGGGGAATGTTAAGCTATATATGTGCCCCATATTAACCTTAAAACCATTACTAAGCCTTATATATGCAGTTGTTACATTTCTATTGTTATATAGTTATGTCAGCTAGAACCTTTCATTGTGCCATTTCTTTATAATTGTACCCTTTGTCTCATGTATATATATTGAGGAGACCTAGTCTTAGGATCATCAAATCTTGTCTTATACATTGTATTCATTGTAGAAGGAGATTCCCCTCAAAGTGGACAATAATTATTGGTTTATTATCATTTTTAAGGCAAATGGTTCATAACAAATTATAATAAATTAAGTTTCAACTAAATGAGGTAATAGTTCTCACACAACAAATTGGATGAATGATGAGAGAGGCCACCTTCTTCTTTTTTACTCTCTGTCATCAAGTGGTTAGATCTCAATTAGCATACATGGAAAACACAAATTTTCTTTCTATTTATGATTTGTCAAATTCACTCAAAGTGCAAAGGAAAAAACATACCAAACTTTTTGTTGTGTTCTAATATATTGAGATTGCATAAAGTGTGTAGAAAACAACATGCACATCTCAAAAAGAGTTGCAAATTGGGAATAAAAAACAATAAAATTGAAATATTAATTCAAAAAAAAAATTGCTTAGTTTGATTTTATTCCTCTAGATCTAATAAAAAAAGGTTGTATCTTGGGCAAATAAAAAACATTTTGAGTGAAACAAAAAATGTTTCAAACTAAAATCAATGCTTTAGATGCAATGGAATAGTTCAATCATCCTAAAAATGCACAAAAAGGACAAAACCTAGAAATATTTTAGTCATGCGGAAACATACATTCAATATCTTGATCAACAATAAGAGCAACTCTTCAAACTAGCTCTACTACCATGTTGGCCAAAACTAAGGGTATATCCACACAAGACAAGCACCTTAAGAAATGCATTGCCCTAAGTTTTGATCCCCAATTTAATAATGTATATTTTTATGTGATGAAAATCTAGAGAACCTAAATATGTAATTGTTTTTAAAACTATTAGTAGAATACATCACTGACTGTTAGATGGATAATTGCAAGAGTATGGGGATTATGATACCATGAGAGTGAGGTGGCTAGAGAGACTAGTCATTTTTATTTGTATTTTATTATACCATGTTTCAATTCATTGAGAAAAAGGTGGGTATGTGAGCTTCTTGGGGAATCCATGTGGAATTATGAGAGGATTCATATTTAACCTCTCCTTTTTGGAAGGTTTGCAGGTTCCTCACTCATTATTTTCATTCATTGTTAGTGTTCTTGCTTCTTGGAGAGAATGGGGATTTTATTGCTAAGAGTCATTGTTAATAGATGGATGTGCATTAATACTTATATATTTTATCCTGAGAAGATGCTTGAGTGCTTGTAAGCAGTGGCATTGCTAGTGAATTTTTCCATAGCTATAAGTATTTGCAGCTTCTAGCATTAGGATTTCCTAACCAGGTAGAAATAAAGCCTTAGAGGGGAATGGATTAGTCTGAGGGACTGCATTGTAGAGAAAGGGATTCCTTTCCTTCGGTTTGTGCAGGATAAATGTGAAAGAGATATATAATTTGAGATTGTCATTGGACTGATTGAGTAATTGTGATAGTTGGGATTGTTGTGTGACTATGTGAACAGAGAAATCTCCTGAGATAACTATCTCTAAATGATAGAGTGGGCTTAGGCACCCATATTTGTGGAATCATGGCCTTGGCTTTAGGGTGGCATGTTGTAAAGAGTGAATGTACAATATAGCCTATGGTTGGGTGGAGCATCTAACATCTGTAGTCAATTGGTGAATCTTTATTAAGACAAGTGCTTTATGTGTCCCTTGTGTATATATATTTTGGTTGTGTGTATCTATATTTATGTTGTGTATTTATTAAGTAATTAGTTATTTAATGTTGTGTATGCTAATGAATCATCATTACTATATCACTTTTATACTAGCATTGCACAATAATTTGTGTTTCTTAATTTTTACATGAGTCAGTGAATGGATGCATGGTTTTTTGAATTTCTTGTTTTTAAAACAATGGTATCATAAGTTAGATTTTGCGAATAACATGATTTTTAAGGGTACCTAGGCATTGTGGTACATAACAAATTGGTAGCAGAGCTTTAGTTGTAGCATTTGGGTTGAACAAGCTAAAGAACATATCGATTTTTTGTGTAAAGGTCAAGCCAAGATGCATTAGCAATTGGAGAAATCATTCCTTGAAATGGTTGAAATTTATGAATTTTTTAAATTTCGAAAAAAAGGGGAATTTTTCCATATAGTGATGTCACTAATGATGTGGATTCCACATGAGTGGTGATGTAGACTTTCCACAATTGCATGCCTTAGTGGGTGCTATGTTGTGTGTTATGGGGTGGCTTCACATGTTGGCTTGGGATTTGTGTCATGTTGGTGAGTCATGATACCGCATAAGTGATATCGAGGCCTTTTGAAAGTCTTATTGAAACTTGAAAAAATAATTTAACACCTATCACAATGTGCCATGTGGGGAAGGGTGGTTTGGGATGAAACCACATTATCAAACACTTTGGGGAAGTTAACTCCCATGCAATTAAAAATCTTGATATGCATGTCGCCCATTGATGTGGGTGAGGTTGACCATTGTATTTGGATTTTGTATGCTAGAGATCAACAACGAATGGGCACTAGGTGTAAGGAATATGGTCATGTTATGGGACCCTCTTGTCCCATTGATGGTCTCAGAGGCTGCCAAGTGGTAGTGAGGTCTGCCAAATGCTAGATAGACTAGTAGCACTAGGTTGGGCCATGGAAAAGATAAAGATAAATTCAAAGGGAGATAAACAGATTAAAAGTAAAATAAAAGAAAGAAATGAAGAAAGAGAATATGGAATGAAAATGGAGGAAAGGTAAAGGAAAAAAGAGAGATAAGGAGGAAAGGTGTTGATATGGAAAGTCTAGTGGTGGAAGAGGTGAACTAGCAGCACCCTGGGGTGATGTGTGGACATGGGTTCCATGTCAAGGGCACGTCTATAGGCCACATCATATTATGAAATTGTCATGTTTTTCCTATGTTTTTTAGGTCATAAACAATATGAATACTTGAGGCCCTAAAAAACATTTTTAGATGTTACCACTGGTATCAAAGTCTCTACAATCTAAATGATAGATCTTGAAAATAACTTTCCAACATGATATTTTGGGCACAAAACATAGCTAAGATGTGAAAGTTATACCTAAAATAATGTAGGGCATAAATAAGGTATTAGTTCACTTATAAGAGGCATAATTGTTTTCTAAGAGCTCAAAATGAGACACAATAATAGTCAATGGAAAACCCTTGGACTATAGAATCCATTCATAGAGTCAAAATTGGAATCTCATAATCCAAATATTTAGGGAACTAATAGAAATATTCCTATAGAATTAAAGGCGAAAAATAGAAAAATAAGCCAAACTTCAATAGGCCATAACTTTAAGCTTAGAAAACTAAATTAAGCATATAAATAGTCAATAGAAATATAATTAAAATAAAAATACAATGGTCCACTCAAAATTTTCATTAGGAACGTACAATTTCTCAAAAAAGGAAAACAAGCCTACCAGTGACCCTAATGACCACAAAAATCATACATGTGAATTCCCGAATTTTATAATTACTTGATTTTATCTAACGAAATTTAGTTGTATGTATATTTGTATAATTAAAGGTATCAATATAACAAGATCATCTCAAAATTATAAATCAGGGACATGGAAGAGGAAAAAAGAGTTTGTAGTCATGAGATGGAAGCTAAAACCCTAAACATTACTTTGGGTAATGAAGCTGTTGAATCTAATGGGAACACAAGAAAATATGAACTAGCTAAACTGGTAGAAATTATGAAGAGATTGAGAGAAAAAGTGCAGCGCTACAAGGATAGTAATGAAATAATAATAAGAGGACATGAAGAGAAAAATAAAATAAATTCTCAACTATTGTAGAGACTAAATCAATTACAAACACGAGTAAAAATTAGGTCATGCTCAAGACATGAGGAAGAAGGAAGACCTCATGTAAGGAGAAATTAGTACAAAGGGTCTAGGTACTCAAGAAGTGTTAGCATAAATTGGACATATTGTCACTCACCCATTCATTCATCCAAAGGGTTATATGCATATGATGGTTTTGAGAGATACCTTGAAGTGCCTCTAATTAAACATCAAAGAAAATGGAATCATTTCACTAGTTTGCAAGACAAGCTCAAGAAGCTTACGCCACCTACCTTTGATGGTGAATTAGAAGGGGAGATGATGCTAAAATTTGGTTACTTGGAATTAAGAAAGAAAAAAAAAATTGCATAGGTACTCATCTATTTGCAATCTATAATATCCATATATCATTTTCAAAGAAAAGCCTCTATGTGGAGGAGCTAATTAAAGCAAGTCAAGCACACTTATGAGAAGGGGATTTCTTGGACACAATTTAAGAATATTTATAGTAGAAATATCTTTCATAGCACTATTATTATAATAAGATGCAAGAGTTATTTGAAATCAATTTGGGAAGCACGACCATGGAGGAATATGAAAGAAAGTTCTTGGAGTTATTGAGGTATGTGGACTTTATCGAGAAGGTGAAAGCAAAAGTTTAGAGGTTCTTAAGTGGACTACCCCCTTTTTGTAAAGATAAGATTCAATTTGATGGGTCTGGTACTTTGGATGAAACCATTAGAAAAGCTAAGTACTTATAGGATCAAAACAAAGGCAAGTATACTTCTCAGAAATATTGGAGGGATAATAAGAAGGAAAATTCAGATCATAGGAATAAGAGTTTCAATACACCTTTCAAAAGAAATAGCCATAAAGGATATAAACAAAGTCAACATGCTAAAAATGAATAAAAAATGGAAGACCCATTGGGGAAAAAAGGAAGACAACCACTCAAAAGTTGGATATACCCTCATCGATATGATAAAATGAGGATCCTATGTAACATCCAAGAGGTTACAATAGTGGAAGATATGGGCATAAATATTCCAAGGATATATGCAACCCTAGAGGATCAACAAGTGGAGCATTAATCCCATATAATTGAGGTGGAAGATAAGATTATAAGTTTTCATGTTATTATTTTAATTGATTTAGGAGCAAGCCATAGCTACATGGATCCTAGAACAATGGATGGATTTCATTTTATGAAACAAAAGCTTAAAAGATCATGGTCGGTTCAACTAGCCACTAGAACCAAGAAAAGGATTAATGAAATTATCAAGATTTGTCCCATAAATCTAAATGGAACAAATATATTTACATACATAAATATCATTCCATTGGGATGTTATGATGTTGTCATTGGAATGGACCGGTTGGAAAATAATCATGTTGTCTTGGATTATCATAATATGACAATTTCATGCCTTAACTAAGATGGAAAACAAATATTTGTGTAAGGTATTCCAAGGCCAATTTCTATAAAAGTTATTTTAGCCTTACAATTGAAGAGATGTATCAAGAAATGATGGAAACTATGTGTAGTTGTAAAGGAACCAGATAAGTCCAAAGAGCCAACTTTTGAATATTTCATAGTGTTACGGGAGCTTGAAGATATATTTGGAGAGATACCAATTTTTCCCTAAAGAGGGATATAGGTTTCTCTATTAAATTTATGCTTGGATCTATTCAAGTATCAAAGATTCCTTAGTTGCAAATGTAATTGGAAGAATTGTTGAAGAAAGGGTACATACTCCAAGGTGTTTCACTTTGGGGCACATCAATACTTTTTGTGAAAAAAAGATGGAACATTGAGGTTATGTATTGACTTTAGACAACTAAACAAAGCCATTGTGAAGAATTAATACCCTCTACCCAAAATTGATGATCTCTTTGATTAGTTACGAGGATCAAACATATTTTCAAAGATAGACTTGAGATAAAGATATCACTAGGTAAGGATCGAGGAAGAAGACATAAGTAGGACAAATTTTAGAACAAGGTATTGGCGCTATGAGTTTGTAGTGGTTCCTTTTGGAATCACAAATGCACCAATTGTACTTATGTGCTTAATTATTTAGATAATTTTGTTATTGTATTATTGGATGACATACTAACTTATTCCAAGTTAGAAGGAACAGCATGTGCATCATCTAAACTTGGTACTATAAGTGCTATAGGAGCATCAATTTCATGTATATCTAAGTGTTATTTTTACCAAGAGTGGATTCATTATTTGGGGAAAATTATTTCAAAAGAAGGCGTAGGCGTGGATAAAGAGAATATAGAAGTAATCAAAAGTTGGTCAACACCAAGAAATGTCATTGAAGACATATCATGTGTGGTATTTGCTAGATATGATAGAATATTTACTCAATGTTTTTAGAAGATTGTTCATCCTATCATTTCTTTACAAAAGAAGGGAACTAAATTTGTATTGACGATTTATTGTGAATAGAGTTTTCAATTATTGGAGAATTTACTTACAAGTGCCCTGATATTGAAGATTGCAGATCAAAATGAAGATTTTGTGGTGTGCAACGATGCATGAAAATAAGGACATGGTGGAGTGCTTACTCATAATGGAAATGTTATTCGTTATGAGTTAAAGAAATTTAAATAGCATGAAATCAATTATGCCACACATGATTTGGATCTTGTTGTTATATTACATGCATTACAAATGTGGAGGCATTATTTAATGGGAAAGGAATTTGAAATGAGGATAGACCATAGTGGTTTGAAATATTTATTTGAGAAACCAACCTTAAATGCCAAAAAAACAAGATGGTTGGAACTTTTTCGTGAATATAACTTTGACATCAATCACATCAAAGGAAAGGAGAACAAAGTTGCAAATGCACTCAGAAAAATTGTACATATTATACACATGTTGCATCCATTAGTGTGCATACTTTAGATTAAAAAAAAAAAAATAGAGGTTGTTTCTAAACATTAGCATTACATGCAAGAAAAAGAAAGTTTATGGCAAGAGGAAGTACCATAGAAATTTAAGAAATATAGATTACATGAAGATGGCATAATTTTGTATAAAAGTAAAGTGTGTGTTCCTAACTCTCATGAACTATGGAATTTAATTATGAAAGAAACACATAATGTTCCATATGTAAGACAACTGAGCATCAAAGAGTAATTTCAGCCATAAGAAAAGATATTCTTGACCAAGAATAAAGAAGGATGTAGCATATTATATTTCTAGATTTATGGAATGTTAAAGAGAGAAAGATAGGTATTGACACCCAGTTGGTTTGTTATAACCATTGCTAATTTTAGAGTGGAAACAGGAAGTTGTATCCATTGATTTTATAACCAAATTACCCAAGACAACAAAGAAACAGCATTCAATAATGGTGATAGTGGATAAATTGACAAAGACTACTCATTTTATTCTAGTGAAACTTGGTCTCAAGGAAGCTAACATTGCATAAGTTTGCATGAAGGAAATTGCTATATTGCATGGAGTACCAAAAGCTATTGTTTCAAACATGTATCCAAAGTTTACTTCAAACTTTTGGAAGGGATTATTTAAATGATTTGATACAATTCTGAAGTTTAGTACATCATATCATCCACAAACAATTGGGTGGGCAAAGAGAGTCAACCAAATAATTGAAGACATGTTGAGAAGGCATGTGATGGATAAACCATCCATTTGAAGCTTTAGATTTTAGAAAATGAAATACTCCAATGAGTTTGGACAACCCAATAGACATAGTAGTACTTGGGCCAAAGTTGCTCAAGGAGATGGAGGAGCATATGATTAAAATTAAGTAGAATTTGGAAGCATATTATAACAAACAAAAGACATATATATAAAAGAGCAAGACAAATAGAGAATTTAAATTAGTTGAGCATGTGTTCTTAAAAGAGATCAAAAGAAAATCTCATTGAATTTGGCAATTGTACCAAGTTAGCAACATGGTTTTATGTTTTGTTTGAGATATTGGACTGAATAAGACTAGTTCTATACATGTTTGGATTGCTTGCTAAAAGTACTTAATATGTTTCATGTGTTTATTGAAAAAGTATCTATATGATCCTAACCATGTAGATCATCATATCATGATCCTAGTACATCATATCATCCACAAACAATTGGGTGTAGAAAGAGAGAACCAAATATATTGAAGACGTGTTGAGAACGCTTGTGATGGATAAACCATCTAAGTGGGAAGAATAGTTTCATTGGGTTGAGCTTGCATATAATAATGGATATCAAGCATCATTGAATATGTGCCCATTTGAAGCTTTGGATTGCAAAAAATGCAATACTCCAACGAGTTTGGACAACCTAGTAGACATAGTGGTACTTGGGTCAAAGTTACTCAGGCAGATGGAAGATCATGATATTGGACTGAACAAAACCAGTTGTCTACATGTTTGCATTGTCTTCTTCCATGAAAGTGCATAATATATTTTAATTGTTTATGTTGAAAAAGTATATACATGATCCTAGACATGTCATTGATTAGACTTTGATTCAGGTGGAGCTAGAATGAGACTTCCAAGTATAACCAATGTATACACTGGATAGGAAGGCCATGGTGCTCCAAAATAGAGTCATATGGTAAGTAAAGGTACGATGGATGTACACCAGACTTAAATAATCAACATAGGAGTTTGAAGGTGCTATGCGATAAGCATACCTGCATTTATTTTAAATTCTTGATGTGTGTGTGTGTGTGTGTGCATGCGCGTGCGTGCATGTGCGTGCATGTGTGTGTGTGTGTGTGTGTGTGTGTGTTTATATATATGTGTGCTAAGCATTAAGGATAGTGCTAAAATAAGGAGGAGAGAAATGTAATACTCTGAGTTTTCATCCCCATTTTAGTAATGTCTATTTGTACATTATGAAAGGTCAGAGGACCTAGCTATGTTATGTGATAAGCATGCCCACATTTATTTAAATTCTTGGTGTAAGGTTTTTGTGTGTGTGTGTGTGGTGTTGAGCATTGATGATAGTGTTGAACTAAGGGGGAGAGAAACGTAATATCCTGATTTTTCATCCCCATTTTAGTAATGTCTATTTGTACATGATGAAAGGTTAGAGGAACTAGTTATGTAATGGTTTCATATATTATTACTAGAATACATCACTAACTGTTAGACAAACAAGGACAAGAGTGCAGGGGGCTATGATACCACAAGATGGGGGTAGCTAAAGAGGCTGGAAATCGGTATTTATATTTTGTTTACCCATATTTATATTAGTTGAAAAAAAGGTGGGTATGTGAGCTTCTTGGGGAATCCTTGTGGCACTATGAGAGCGTGCATATTTATCCTTACCTTTTTGGCAGATTTGGGGGTTCCTCACTAATTATTCTCATTTATTGTTGATGCTCTTGCTTCTTAGGGAGGAGAAGAATTATATTGTTGAGATTTATTGTCAATGGTTGTGTGTTAATACTTTCTATATTCAAACTTGAGATGCCTAAGTGCATGTAAGCTTTGGAATTACTGGTGAATATGTCCATGTTTGAAAGCCTATGGAGTTTATAGCATTGATATTTTCTAGCTAGAAACATTGGAGCCTTGCAGGGAAATGGGATGGCTCGAGGGATCACATTGTAGAGAAAGAGATTCATTTCTTTCTATTGTGCAAGTTGAAGTGGAAAGATAGGTGAAAGTTGAGATTGTCATGAGATTGGTTGAATAATTGTGATAGTTGAGATTATTGTGTGATTTTGCACATAGAGGAATCTTGTAAGCTAATTATTTGTGGATGATAGAGTTTGCATGGGCACCCATCATTGTGGAATCATTACCTCAGTTTTGGGGTGGCCTATTATAGAGAGGGAATGTGCAATAGATCCTATTGCTCGATGGAATGTCTGGCATATGTATTTAGATGATATTTTTTTTCTAAGAGAAGTGTTTTTTACGTCCCCTGTGTATCTATATTTCCATTATGCATTTATTGAGTAATGAATTCTTTAGTGTTGTGTATTGTTTAGTCAATTTAATGTTCTTAAATTGTAAGCATAAATTATCGACCAGGGCAGGTAAACTGATGAAGTGCAAGTGCATTGTATGTGCTAGAAGTCTTTTATGTCATTAAGGTGATTATGTTATCGTTATCTAAGTTAATGTCAAACTCTAGAATTAGTGTTGAGATGATGTTATTATCTATACTAGGATGTTATTCCTAAGATTTTATTGTTAATTGATTATCCTAAATGTTATCTCTAGAATTAGTTCTAATTGAATTGAGTTTTTAGAATGATTGGATAATGATTTTAACTCTTTTCAATAGATGTGTTATGTTAATATTCCTTTCAACTTATCAATTGTTTTTGGATTTTTATGCTGCAGCTAAACAAAGCTAACTATGAAAGCATGAAATGACATAAAGAAAATCCTAATTTATCAACTTGGAAATGAAATGTGCTTGAATTCAGAAGCTGAGAAAGACTGCCACTCTTATCTACTGCAACTTTATTTCAATGCAAAAAGCAAAACAGAAACAAAATTACTGAGCTATGAAATCACTAAGCTATGCTAGGCAAATGAATGAAATGAAATTACTGAGTTTATGCTAGGTATTAAGCAAATGAAATGAACGATACATAAATCAATCAAGTGAACCTAGTCGCGATCTTCATTGAACTGCATCTTAAAAACATGAAAACAAGGCATCCATGAATTAAATCTATGAAATAACAATTGAAAAGGAAAATCTAATTACTGTGAATCAGAGACCTGATCTGCACACCATGTGAATAAATGTGTCAATGTCGAACATGGAAAGTAGTCATTGGATTATCGGCCACTGATGAATGTCGTTAACCAATACAAGGCAAACTCACCATTAATGTCAATAAGTGCCAAGGTACCCAAGTACATCTTGTGAAGTGTGAATGGATAAGCTGATGTTGAGCCACTTTCAAGATCCAACAAACTAGGGACATTAATGTATTCCCATTGTTCGTTGGCGAGAAGACTTGCCATTAAGGCATGTGAGCCTCAAGGTACTAATAATAACTCTAGTCATTATCCCAGATAAGGTGCTCAGGTCGATGGGTCAAGACTTGTTGAAAGGTGGTCCTTAAGGAATCCCACATCAGTCAACGTGAGTTCGTACAAAATGATTGGTTGGACTATAGATACAAGATGTTATGGTCAAACAGTTTGTATGGCAAGGAAAACAAGGCAATGTAGAGAGCTTGATGGTTTATTCGTGAGGCAAAAAAATGAACTGAAAAGTAGGCAAAAATGTATGTGACTCAGAAAAGTAGACATGTATGAAGTCATGATGGATAAGGTAATAAATCAGTGGACTTTAACATGGATGACTAATGGGGCTTTGAAGGAGAAGTGTGGGTAAACATATCATGACGCAAAAAATTTTGTGTAGCGACAAATGTCCCGACATATGTAATTAGCTCCTTCAAGCTTTCAATGATGAATGTGATTTATGGAGATCACATCTGCATGAACTTGGATCATCTGCACACCTGTAAAAGCTTAGTACAAATCCTGCATGAAAACTGTAAGAGCTTTTTGAAAGATATAAAATGCAAGAATGAGTATGAATGCTTAGCAACCAAAATAAAATGAAATGAAAATCTTTTACCTGTTGCCTTTGCGCACAAGTTCCTTTGAAGTAACTCCAAGAAAGCAAGTTAGCATAAATTGTTTCAAGAGTTATGAAATGTCCATTTGCAAAAAAAAAAACTTTTTTTTAATTGTTTTGTTGTTTTTTTAATTGTTTTGATTTTTAATTGTTTTTTATTGTTTTGATTTTTAATTGTTTTTTATTGTTTTGATTTTTTTTAATTATTTTGATTTTTTTTTAATTGTTTTGATTTTTTATTTGTTTTGATTTTTTTTAATTATTTTGATTTTTTAATTGTTTTGAATTTTTTTTAATTGTTTTAAATTTTTTTAACTAAAATAATCATTTATTAATAAAATTCACTCCATCAAATATAAATTAAATTTACAAACTGAAAATAAAAAAAAAATGAAAATCTAAAATGATCAAACTAAATTAAACTAATATTAAAAAAAAAAAAAAAAATCTAAATTATAATAAAAGTAAAAATAAAAGAAAACGAAAACTATAAATAAACTCAAATAACATTAAATACAAATACTAAATCTAAGAAAAAGTAAATTTAAACTAAATTAAAAATGAAATATGATTAATACCAGATATTTATTCGATCCAACAGCCACGGCACCAGTTTCACCTCCGCCAACACTATCCTCCTCTTCAGATTCCATAGCCAATCTTTCCTTCTCTAGCCCTCCTCCCACACAGTAAGCTCTACCCCAAGAAATTGCTCCTTCTTGTGCTTCCAATGTACAGGGCCGAGCTGTAGATTGTGGAGTCCCGCGGTGATCAGTACAAGCTAAATCAAAAACTCTTCGGTAGCCCTTGATGTATCCAACGAATTCTTCATCAGCCTTAAAGCCTGGATTCCACACTAAGAACCCATAGCCAAAAACCCACAGCACCATCCTTGAAAATAGAGGAAGATCATTTTCTCCCAACCCTGAACAGTATCTTCATTCAAAGCAGGTCTATCTGCAACTCTACCTTCCAACAGAGAAGACTCATTTGCATATTTTTGAAACCGCTGAGGCTCTTTGTTGAGGCAATGATACTTTCTTTGATGTTTGTATAGACGGGATAGGCAATTACAAATCAAGAAATAGCTCATACACCACTGAACAATAATTAAATTCACAACAGTGAATTGTGCTTGCATATCTTTCTAGCAGCGGTTGTATCTCAGAGTGACATCCTTCTGTTTCATCTGCATCCTTGATAAAATGCATTGGGATTTGGGGATCACCCGAGATGTATTTGAAAATCCTTATTAAATGTTGTGTCAAATGTGTTCAGAATCTGAAGTAGCTTGAAATCGGCAAGAGATCACAGGAAATATGGTTGAATATAGGATAGCTTTTATTTCAAACAGAGAGGTCGAGTTTTCATGGATTTGGAGGATTTTTCTCTGACCAAGTTTAGTGGATGCGTAAAAAACAGAGGGCATTTGAAACCATTGTTTGTCTCCACTCACTCCACTCTGCAACTAGTAATAAATTTAAGTAAGAAGTATACATCCCTGAAGCTCTAAATTAAAGTAGGAGCGTAATAAGAACTGAATCCAAGGAAAGAACTAAATGGTTCTAAGAGCAATAAAAAGGGTTTGGCTAAGAATCAGTGATGTGCCTCCACCTATTTGTGAATGAGACACTCCCTCAGCCTCTACCTTTCGTTCAACTATTATCTTTCATCAAATCGGAGCGAAAGCCTAAAGCAACGGGGTATTGGAATCAGAGTTGCATTTCAATATTTAGTTTATTGGGCCCAGAATTGATAGATAACTGAACGGCTAATTGATGACTGAATGCTCGTGTAAGCTCTCAGTGTGAAGGTGATACCAAGCGCTCGGAACTGGAGACCACCCTTAGGAAAGATCTCAATGCATCGGTTTTGCGTAATCCGCAGGCACCAACAAATGTCCTACCCCTGGAATCACTGGTTTGAGATTGTTTCCATATACAAAAGGCCCTTGCTGACTGTCTGCTACTTGTGGTACATTCTATGGAGATTGAACATCCCAAGGAGCAAGTGGAAGACTTCCAGGACTTTTTTGTGCAAGCACATTCAAATTGACTGACTGTGCATCATGTACGAGAATTGATTGTTGTGGCTTATGGGACTGCCCCACTAGATTTGACCATTGTAAAGCATGGCTAGCATTGTTCAAACGTGATTCCTGGCCTTCAAGTTGAAACTTTTGATATTCATGCTGTTGTGTTGAATAAATCGCCAAAGAATTCCTTCCATTTGGATGATATGGTTGTTGTAACAATTGGGATGAAGAATATGTTGGTTGTGTTATCAAGACATCTTGAACACTTGGTTGTGAATTAAATGGATATGGAGCCTGTTGGGAAATGGAACCTGGTGAGGTCTGCATGTATTTCCCATTAGGTGGGCTAGCTGCTGGTGGAGTTGCAGTAGTTGGTGACTCGTAAGCATCACCACTGAGAAAATCCAGTGTTTTCTCAACCTTGTTAGATGGAGTATTGACCTTTTTCAGTCCTAGTGGTGGAGGTAACAATGGGAGTGGAGCAACAAGTTGATTCCTCACATTGCTATTGGTTTTGTCTTGAGATTGTGTATTCACTCTTGAAGACCTTCGAGACAGTTGAACCAAATCATCCTCTATCTCATCTTCCTCGTTGTTGACATTGACAAGAGAAGGTGAAGGAGCTAATGTCTTTTCCCATGTAACAGGAGCTCCTGCAACAATTGCATCATGCTTTCCAAGTACACACTGCAGGTCATCATTCAATGTAAGACCCTGACAAAGAAGCTCCTCATCCGAAGTTGTATTCACAAAATGCATCACCCGCTACTTGTAAGAACAACATTGTTCTACAAGATCTATTATCACTTCCTGCTTTATGCGCTCCTTACTATGGGGATCCAAAGCATTTAGCATCTGCATTTAAAACATCAATAATATCACGAGCATTCTGAATGTTTGTCAAGTTAAGACCAGGAAGATCAGATGCCAGGGATGCCTCAACTGCTTCAATTTCATAGTATGGAGATCCATAGGTTTGAGATGGATAAGTTATCGGTTGTGTCTATGCAGGTGTGAATATTGGAGCAGACGTGGTGGAAATTTTACTCCTGCACACAGTAAATCGTGCATTTCTTTCATGACCTTTGGAGGGGTCATTGTTCTTAGTCGATTCCTCACTCTGTTTCTTCTAGAGATCAAAAATCATCTGCTCTATGAAACACTCGAAGAGAAAGAGAATGTGGTAGTTAGCAAATGCGACGTTTTTTTTTGAAACTATTTTTTTTAACTAAAATAAAATTGATTTATTTTGTTTTTTTTTAAATTGATTTATTTTCTATTGTTTTTTTAAATCTAAAATAAAATTGTTTTTTTTTTAACTAAAAAAAATCTATTCCTAATTTTTAGGTTGCTACAAAAAAAAATTGAATTTTATTCCTAATTTTCTTTTTAATTTTTTTTAAATCAATTTTTTTAAAAGAATTTAAATTTTATTCTAACCGTAAAACAACCAAGAATTTTTTTATTAATTTAGGATGAAATTTTTTTAGCAAATGGAGACAAGAATATTACAAACCCTGAAAACGTTTATAGACATCCTACTTTCTGATCCTCAAGATCGTGCAAAGATGCAAGAGGAGAGCATACTTATTCGAAATTGAAAATATCATCCTACCTACTCTATGCTAATTGAAAATTACAAACGATTACATGTAATTAAATTTCCAGTGTAACCATTCACGCAATAGTAATAAAAATATATTCATTTTCAATTTTGCAATTTTAAAATGAAAATATACAAGGATGATCGATTCTAGTTTTTGTGAATGTGATTCAATGAAATAAGAACAAAAGCGAAATTTATCTAACGTACTCGCTTGAAACCATTGGACCCACCTTTTGATAAGGCTTTCATAGGCGTGATTTCCACTTTGATTCAGATCATGCTGCAACTTCTCTTTGGCCTCCTCAATCTCATGTTCAAATAATTGTTCATCATCAAATGTACATGATTCTTCGAATGTTAATTCATTTTTTTCTTCTAGAGGAATAGTTAAGCTTTTGGTTGCTGTCAAGATCTCTTCTTCGCAAGAAGAGGAGACCCTGACTCTTGCTAGGATCTAAGTGAGTTGTTCCAAACTTATACTCATCGTTCTTACATATATACATATGGATTTTTATTGTGTTTTTTTTTTTTTTTTAGTGAATGGGGGTTTTTTATTTGTGTTCTATTTCTATGTTTTTTTTTATATGAGAATAAACTTAAATTAAAATTCCTAAATGCAATTAACCCTAAATAAAAATGATCCTAAATGAAAATGCTTTCTAAACAATCCCCCTAACTAGCTTACATCTAAGTTTGCTCCCCCAGCAACGACACCAAAATGTAGGGCGATTTAATTGTATGCTAAATCCCTATCATTTAATTTGTCAACCCGTGGGTTTCGTAAACTTAGAAGCAAACCAAAATATATGGGATCTCAAATGAAACTGATGTAGGAAGTTTGTTTAGAATGGAAATGCATATTACAAATCTAAACTATTTTGAAAATAAAATATTCAGATCTATTTTATGAAAGCATAAAAATGTTTGATCAATGGAATTAGTTTACTTTAGAAGATAGAGAAGAGTCTCTTGTTCAAGAGTCCTAATTTTCCTTCTACAATCTTTCTATAATAACATTGCCAAACATCTAAGAAAGAAGGAAAGAAAGCATATAAATGAAAGCAATTAAATATTGTTTTCAGTTCAGTTCTTAGCTCATGGAGAAGAGTCTCCTAACTTAGGAGGAACTGGTTGTCCTTCTCACATAAAAACTAGCTATTGAAAGGAAATCAATCTTCCCATAAATTTAATCTAGGAAAGCATATAACAAAAGTAAATATTGCTTCAGTTTAGTCTAGCTCATGGAGAAGAGGCTCCTAACTTAGGAGATCTTGGTTGTCCTTCTCACATAAAAAATAGCTACGGAAAGGACATCAATCTTCACATAACAAAACATGATCATAACATGAATTCATATTGAAATTATTTACAAATATGTATAGCAAAGAAAGAAGATGAACATCCAGAATCAAAACTAGTATATTCACAACTATGAACATTACTCTACAACAAAGTGTACTTATCTTGGTATGGGGATCCTTCCATTCCTCAATGAGCACATATGAATAGCTATCACACCTTAAGAATCAAACAACACTCATAACTCATGATTTGGAGAAAATGATATTATTCATGTTGAATGAACAATCATAAATCTGATGCTAATGAATAACTAACAATTGTTCACCTTCCTTTGAAGGATGTTCCTCTTATTTATACATGAATTAGGGATATCTACTCAATAAATGTAGATCCCTTAAATATCTACTAGATCCATACTTGTCTCAACTTATCCCTAAATACTAGATACAAATCCTATGACACATCAAGATCTCCATGATCTTTCTCCTTGAAATATGGTCTGCCTCTTGAGTTGAAATTCGAATTTGATCTTGGGAGGCCACATAAGGGTGCCTTGGAAGCTTCCAAATGATCTACACATGTCATCAAACTCAAGCCACTTTTAGGTATAAGCAAATACAGGTCATTTCTCTAACTTTTAATCATAAATTCACTCTAAATACATGAATTTAATAACTTTTGAAAATGTAAATGTGAACTCATGTAGTAATGATAATGTAGGTTTATGTAATGATAATGTAATGGAATGAGGTGACAAAATGAGGATAAAGGTGAAAAATAGTGAAAGTGAATGTTAATTTTGGCAGCCCAACACAATCAGTCACCTTAGATCAACAACACATAAAATATATGAAATAAGAACTTTGCATTAAGCGAAAAAGAGTTCTACAGGATGCTCAAACTACATACGGTGGCACACGCATTACACAGAGTTACTAGTGTTTTTATAGAGTTCTTTTTAACAATACGAGAAATTTAAGCCTACAGGACTTCACTATAGTCCTTATCAAAACTAGATCATATTGCTTATTTGTCGATTTTCTATTGAAAAAGAAAATCAATGAAATCTCTTAAAATTCGGACTCTGTTCCAGCGCGTTGTCCTGTTGTTGACCACCATGGTTGACTGTGTTATAGTGCGGATCTCTTGGTGAATTAGCTCGAGTAAATAAGAAGAAATCCATGAAAGGATCATTCCCTATCTACCCATATACTCCTTTGCTGAGCTGGTGCACTTGAACCCTGTCAACAATGGAAGTGGCTGCAGATTTGTGGATTAGCTGCAGAATCAGATCAATTTTGTAGCTGCATGTAAACTTTAATAGAACAATAAGGCATATTGACAAAATATGAAAAAGAGGACATATGAATGTTTACCTTGTCAAAACCTTATGTTTGCTGCATTTATTTGGATGATAGCAGTAGGAAAAAGGAGGTAAATATGGACAAAAAAGATGTCAAGATAAAGAAGTTCTAGTACTCTACACGTATGTTGATGAATTATTATTATTACACTACACAATTGTTTACGTTTATTGGTAGTTACATGAGCTTGTGTATGCCATGTGTGCTTTCTTGAATTTCTTGATTTTCGAAGCCAAATTTTCTGAAGAATATGGTTTTTTAGGGCACCTAGGCATGGGGGTACATCACATGCAACCACTCACATAATCAGATCAAAGATCAATACACCAATAGTCTTACATGGTTAAAACCCTCTAAGTGGGAAATTATCTATGAACACAACCAACATGGCCACTTGAGGCAATATATTAATGTAAGATATAAATTTGTATATAAGAGATTTTTTCACAATCAATCATTGACAAATGACCCTCCATGCTCTTTAAATAGAAATCACGGACCAATTAAGCGTTAAACCAACAATTAATAGCATCTAGTATCAAGAAGAATATGAGCCATCAAATCACTCTATGCCTAGAATATTTTGTGACCGTCAGATTACATAACTACTAATGTATATTAAAGAAACACACTTTTACATAAATGCACATTAGACCAACTTGATCTTAAATAACCCATGAATGTCTGAATATCATAACACATTTGCCATGTTGTTTACACAACCATATTCATTTTTCTAAGCTCTTTCCCATATATCAATAGTTTTTTATGGTTGTGTACCTCACTTGGAAGTTGTTTTCCCCTTGAAGTTCAAATGTATTTAACTTGAACCTGAGAACTTAGTTTTCCATATTGTATTCGCCTTTAGTTTCTTTTTTGTATGCATTGTTACATTGTTTATCATTTCTGTGTGTTTAGTTATTCTTTTGTAGGTGCCCTTTTGTTTCATGATTATTTATAGCAAGTTGACCATTGTACTTCAAGGAATAATTCCTAAAACTAGCATATAGGTTTCATTTGATTTCA
Source organism: Pinus tabuliformis (assembly GCA_031772625.1). Lineage (NCBI taxonomy): Eukaryota > Viridiplantae > Streptophyta > Pinopsida > Pinales > Pinaceae > Pinus > Pinus tabuliformis. The sequence goes on along the minus strand of CM062816.1, from coordinate 328,664,838 downwards.
TATCATGTTCCATTTTCCTTGTTTACGTCCTATGAATATGCTTGTAAAAGAAATTGTTCCCACTAACTTGCTCAAGTGGCCTAGCCCATCCACCTTTGCATTTTCCCTTACTCATAATACTTTCTCTACATGGGTTGTTAAGGATTAGAACCATCTTATCTATTAGCATCCATGTTGTTGTTTTCCCATTAGGATGAGGATACTATAGAGTCTATATGTCCTGGAATTTAGCCTTATGCTCATTCTCACCTTCATTATTGACTTGTTTCCTTGGACTTCCAAGTAATCTCATTATATAGGTATTCTTTACTACCCTTCACTACATTCCATTGGCCATCTACCTCATCCATATTATGGAGATCACTTGCATTTATTTTCCACCATTCATATACCCTCGATGATATTACCACTAATGCCCACCCCTTAGTTGCTTCATATTGTCATTATTCTCTCGATTTGATTCACTTGGACATCTTTAGGGTTATAATAATCTTACTAGTACCATTTTTCCAATTATCTTATTCTTTTGGGAAACCATTAAAGTGCTCAATAGCACACTCACAACATATCCAATCTCTTCTGGGAACATCGTCAGTCACCCTTGTTGATGGCATCATATGATGACTCACCCTTGGAGTCTTCTCATGTTAACCCTTACCTTATATTGATCTCATTTATAGACCCCCTTAATTCCCTTTTTATTTCAATTTCTCTTCCCTCATCATTAGTTGTATCTTCCTTATGAGTTGTCCCCATTATCCCCTTTTTCTTTTTTGACTATCACTCTTGATGTTATACATTTACTACTTGGTTAACCTTATTATTATGCTTTGAATAACGGAATGTAGAAATTACGATGTAGATTTGCAACTGCTCATGAAGTTTTAATCAAAATCAGAAGACACAAACCTACTCTACTTCTCTATGAAAAGTAATTCACAATCTAGAACAAAAATATCAAACATGCAATAAGGAATCACACACATGCAAATAGTATTTTTCTCAAGGAAATAAAACTGTTAAAAACCCCAATGCTTGACTGCATTAATCTGTTGAATAGAGATGTATTACAATTTCTTTTCTCAACTGAGCACACCCTACAAGTGAATAACCTATGTCTTTGCTCACTAAGAATCTCTGACCCAAACTTAGTCAATTTCAACCTCTGCTTGAGACCCTATTTTCTTGCATAATTCCTGGGGAAATATGCCCCTATTAATTAGGAATTTCCTCCAAAATGCTTGCGCAATTCCTCAGGGTTGATCACCTGACCTCATGCAACACCTGTACACTCAACTAGCTTACAATTGTTGGTTAACTGCCTTGGAAACTCCACCACAAATAGGGAACTCGTATTCTTTGAATGCATGAGCTAATTATTAGTTGATTGACCAGTTAACTGGATGATCACTGAGTTTGACTAAAGTCCCACTGCACAACTGACCTTCCACTAGTTCCTCCAACAATTCAAACTAGTTTAACTGAAAAAACCTTGAGATGACTAACTTTGATTGCTACAAATTAGCAATCAAACATGCTTAACTGAACTCTAACTCCTCCAACTCGAATTTACTGAGTAAACTAGGTGACATAAGCCATGTCATACAAGTTAACTACATCCAAGTCGTCTGTTGATGTGGAAATTTAAATTTTCTCAATTTAATCAAGGAAAAATCAAATTGATAATTTCTTGTTGCATTTTTCAACACTCCCTCTCAGTAATAAAGGGATTATCAACCACCCTTGTCCTGCGCCTGTGGAACTTAAAATTCCCTCTTGACAAGGCCTTTTTCAAAATGTCAGCATCTCAACAACATTATCCACCTCTACACACAATCTCGTAAATGGTGATACTGGATATCTATATGCATGGATCGATCGTGAAAAATAGGGTTCTTAGATAGCTTAATACAACTCTTATTATCACAGTAGATCATAGTTGGATCCATCATCTGACCAAACAATCCAACAAGTATCTTTATCATCTAGATCGCCTCACATGTTACTTAACTTGCAACCATGTATTTTGCTTCCGTCAAGTTTAGCGCCACTGATCTTTGCTTCTTGTTGTACCAAGAATTAGTTGCAGATCAAACACTAAAAATTCCACTTGATGTACTCTCCTATTCTGATAGACTCCTTGGCTAATCTGCATTTGTGAAGCCACACAGCTTCACTCCCTCTATTCGTCTGTACCATATTCCAAACTAGGTAGTGCCTCTAAGGTACTATAAAACATGCTTAGTTGCCTTCCAAAATAATTTGGTTGGCCTAACCACAACTTGGCTCAGTTGGTTGACTATATAGCACATATATGTTCATGTGTTCACCAGAGACATTAGTGAACCCACTAATCGTCGATAAATGGTAGCATCCACTTCTTCACCTGAAGTGGCATCCTCCTTCCTCCAGTTGGTCTCTAGAGGTGTCTCCATGGGTTTGCAACTCTCCATGTGAAATCTTTGTAGTATCTCATTTGCATAATTTCCTTGAGAGACAATTAGTTCCCAGTCGTTATTCTATACTTCCAACGCGAGGAAGTAGTGCATGAGACCCATGTCCTTCATTTCAAACTCCCTTGCAAGGTCGTCCTTGCAAGATCTGATCAGCTGCTCATCATCAATTAAAATCAAATCATCAACATATAAGAAAATAATCAACAATTTACCTTCTACCAAGATATGATAGAGGTTTGCATCTGCTTCACTTTTGGTCAAGCCCAAACTAGTGAGATAGCTATCGATCTTGGTGTACCAAGCACGGGGTGCTTGTTTGAGACCGTACAATGCTCGCTTGAGCCTAAACACATGAGACTCTCAATAAAATGTCTCAAAACCTTCTCGTTGCTGGATGTACACCTCCTTCTCAATAACTCCATTAAGGAATGTTGTTTTTACACCCATCTGGCGAATCTTCCACCCCATCTACGTAGCCAAAGAAAGAATTGATCTAATAGACGAGTACCTTCCTTTAGGAGAAAAGGTCTCCTCATAGTCAGTCCCATCAACTTGAGAGTACCCCTTGGCTACAAATTTGTCCTTATACTTCTCTATGCTTCCATTTATTGTTTGCTTCACTGTTAGGTCCCTATAATACTAGTGTATTCCCTCATTGTTATTGTTAGTGTAGCCCCCTTATTGTTATTGTTGCGCCCATGTATTCCTCATATTATTATTATTGTGCCCCATAGAAGCCTACTATTGTTATTGTTGTGCCCTTACAGTATTATTGTTATGCTGGTTTTGATTATATTATGACCCCTTAGACTCCTATATATAGAAATTAGGTTTTTTCATTTGAATCATCTAAGAATTGTTCATTTATGTAATTTAAATGATTCCCCCCCCCTCGAAGAGGATAATTTTTAAGTCGTTGATCTATCTATTTGTGAGTTGGTTGCATAACATTTGGTATCAGAGCTTTGGATTCTAGGGTTTCACTGCTTCAAACAGGTCATCGTGGCATTTTCGCTATAACTTTTTTTTCTACGAAGCCTCAAAAAGTGAAATTGAAACCATGTGGAGCCAAAATCTTGATGAACTTCATATCCAAATTTTAGATATTTTCTCGCTATATTTTTTGAGATATGAGCTAAGGAAGTTAGGGTTTTTGTAGGCTCCATAATTACATATCAAACATGTGACCTAGGGAAAATCGTCATACATTTCTCTCTAAGCATTGGATTTGAATTTTGTAAAAAGTGACAGAAAGAGGACAGACTATAGTTTTTTCAATATCAATTTCAAGGTTGAAGGTCAAAATAGTGACATGTGGCACTCAGTACAAGTTATCTCTATTGAACCTGTCTATAATCAGGTCATCATGGGAGATCGGGCATAACTCTTTCCTGAAGAATCCAATATTGGTCAGACTTACGAGGTTGGAAAGAAGACCCAAAGGGCTACCATAGGACAAAATTTTAGACCTTGGAGATCCAAAGTTACATAGATTCAACAAATTCAATATCGAGCTCCTACAAAATATATATATATATATTGTTTGAAAAATTAGTTTGAAGTGATTCAAAGGGCGTAGTGAAGCATAATTATCATTCATTGATGCCCCGAAGAAATAAAATTGAAACACCTAGTAAGCAACCCAAAATCTCTACGATGACACATGAAGAAGAAGAAGAAATGCAACATGATATATCAAAATCACAAGACCAAGCGGAACAAACTTCTCTCTCACAAAAAGTAATAGAAGCTAAGATGGATGATTTGAAGAATCGAATCAAAGCTAAGATCAATGATTTTAAGAATGGCATGGAAGCTAATATCGATGGTATAGAATCAAAACTGAAAGGAAACATGGAAGATTTGAAGAAAGACATGGAAGGTTTGAAGGAAGGTTTGACCAAGTTGCTACAAGAAAGGCTTCCTTATGGCGAAAAGGTAGTAGAAGAAACCCATGATGAGAACAAAAGAAATGTTAATCATGATTTCATAGACTCTAACGTTGGGTTGAAGACCCACCATATTCCCAGATCAATATGAGGAAGTTTGATGGCAAGGATCCCATAACATGGATACTACTGATGGAGCAATATTTTGATCTCCATAATGTGCAAAACACACAAAATGTATGCATTACAACTTTATATTTAGAACCCAGCCAGTTTGTATGGTATCGATGCCTTTGAGCTCGTAAAAAAATTGTCACTTGGTCAATTTTTACAGAGGAAATAATAACACATTATGAGGATACAAAGAGCAACCCATTCTTTAGCCAATTGATAAATCTCAAACAAAAGGGTTCAATTGTGGAGCACATTGAGGACTTCCAAAAATTGAATATAAGGGTAAATGATATTCCAGAGGAGCATAGGGTTGATGTATTCATAGGCACTTTAAAGGATAACATCCAACATGAGGATCACCTTTGGGAACCTAATTCATTGGAGAAGGTATTCAGGTTGGCAAGAAAAATTGAAAGAAAAATTATGGCAACAAGGAAGCCTACCACTCACAACTATAAAGATGGAAGTGTTGTTTCTCCTAGCCTTCCACAGCCTACAAGTTTGACACCACAACAATTGGAAGAAAAAATAGAAAACTGGCTTTGTTACAGTTGTGATAGCAAATATGATAAAGGTCATAAGTTTTTTGAGAAGAAATTAATTTACATAGATTGTGAAGAGGAGGAAGAAAAGGAACAAGAAACATCAAAAGAAGAGGATATACACCAGGAACCAACCCCAGAGAAAGAATAAATGAATCTTACCATATATTTTAATACATTGGCAAGGATTACCACTCCTCAAACTCTCAATATAGAAGGACATATCAAGAATAAAAAGGTAATAGTGTTGATTGATTCGGGTAGTACCCATAATTTTATTCACTGTAAAATAGCCAAGGAATTGAATTTCTTCCTATATCCAGCACCAGAGTGTCAAGTGAGGCTTGCAAATGTAGGAACCATAAATTGCTTTGGAAAGTGCCATAATATCAAGCTATCCATGGGAGAATATGTATTGAATAGTCCAATTCTTTCCATTCCAATGGGTGGTGCTGATGTTGTACTAGGATTCCAATGGTTACAATATTTGGATATGATAGTTTTTAATTTTAAGAACTTTTCTTTAAATTTTTTTGGGAAGGAAAGGAAGTTGAATTAATGGGTATCGCAAGGAAACCAGGAAAGCTGATCAGCTCTAATGGCATGACAAAGCTTCTAAATAAAAAACAATGGGGTGTAATTGCACAATTATGTTCACTAGAGGTTTAAACATTGAAATCATTTATTTCTCTAGATCTCCAAAAAGTCTTGGACAACCATTCTAAGGTTCATGTAGTGGAAGATCACATTGAGCATCATCAACAAGTTCTCCAACTCTTAAACTATAACCTCACTTTGGCGCAGAATAGAATGAAACAAAATGTAGATCAACATCGCAGCAAAAGAAGTTTTGATGTCGGTGACTGGGTATTTTTACAGCTACAACCATACAAACAAATGCCCCTCAAGCAAGCTAAGAAGGATAATAAATTATTACCAAATTATTATGGTCCTTATAAGGTCTTGCAAAATATTGGTACTATGGCATACAAATTTGAGCTTCTCGCATCTTCCCAAGTTCACCTAGTTTTCCATTTTTCATGCTTAAAGAAGGTTATAGGTGACAAGCTCCCAATTCAAAAAATATTGTCAAAACTTGACGAGGAAGGAAAAATAATATTGAAACCTAAAGTAGTCATGGAAATAAGAACTCGATAGCTACGAAATCAATCAATTTTAGAGTATCTCATCAAGCTGAAGAACTTACTCGTTGAATATTCCACATGGGAGGATGAGAATTTTATAAAGCAGCATCCATAACTACTCAAGTGTTGAGGACAACACTTTTTTGAAGGAGAGGGGCATGTTAGGTTCCTATAATACTAGTGTATTCCCTCATTGTTATTGTCAGTGTAGCCCCCTTATTATTATTATTGTGCCCATGTAGTCCTCATATTGTTATTATTGTGCCCCATGGATGAGTACCTTGCTATAAGGGCAAAGGTCTCCTCATAGTCAATCCCCTTAACTTGAGAGTAACCTTGGCCACAAATTTGGCCTTATACTTCTCTATGCTTCCATTTTATATCTACTTCACCTTGAACATCCATATAAAACCCACCACTGATTTATCTATTGGTCTTGGGACCACTTCCCAGAGACTATTCTTTACAATGGATTTGTATTCCTCCACCATTGCATCAAACAATACAAGTTTCTATAATGTTTCCTCAAAAGAGGATGGCTCACTCTCTACAAGCTCAGTCTTTAGATCCAGGTAGCCAATGTACCGATCAGATGGCCTTCTTTGCCTCTGTTTATTTGAAGGAGCACCCACATTATCCCTCGCATCCTGCACAAGTCTCTCAGTTTCCCTAGTTCTTTTTTTGCCTTCTCTAGATGGTTTTACTTTAATGGTTGTCTCCATTGTTTGCTCCTAAATTTGTGGCTACCCTGCAACTTCATGAGGTTCCTCCTTTGGATTTTAAAAGCTCCTCTTCTTGTGGGATATGAAGCTCCCTCTCAAGAGATTACCGCATCACTTTCTCCTCTCAAATTTAACATCCCTTCACACAATTTTCATTATGAGGGATGGCAAGTACCCATGGTAGTTATGTGGAGTTTATTTGTAACACACAAATACCCCCAATTTTATTGTTGGCTCTAGCTTCTTCCATGATTCTTTGGAGACATGGCAATAAATAGAGGCTCGAAAAATTCTGAAGTGCGACACATCTAGCTTCCTCCCCGAGAAAGCCTCCTCCAGTGTAATCATGCCTAGAATTCAATGAGGACTTCGGTTTTGCAAATATATTTTTGTGTTTCATGCCTCAAACCACAAATTCAAAGGTAGGCCTTGGTCATGCAAAATCTCCCTCGCTAACCCCATAATGCTACAGTTCTTTCTCTCAGCCACTCCATTCTATTGTGGGTTGTGGGGTGCTGTCAATTCTCGTCAAATGCCTTCCTTTGCACAAAATTTTTTATATTCGTTTGACACGTACTCACCTCCATTTTCTCTCTTGAGAGCCTTCACCTTGTTAGTTTCTTTCTCAACTAGTGCCTTGAATTCTACAAACTTGGAGAATGTCTCATATTTTTTCCGCATGAAGAAGATCTAGCAATTCCGTGAGAAGTCATCAATAAAAAATGACAAAATATTTGTGTTTGGTAGTGGAGATTTTTTAGAAAAGTCCATAGACATCAGAGTGGATCCTTTCAAGGACTACATGCGTTTTTTTGTCTCGATCATGGAAAGTGGATTTTGTGCACTTCCCAAGGTACATCATGTTTCTCAAGTTCTCCTTTGGGGAGGCATGTGGTTATCTATTGCATGGTATTCAGGGCACCATGATGCAAATGGCCAAGTCTTTTGTGCCAAAGTTCACCGACATCGTGGCTCTGCACCTTCTCCACCTTTGTGCTTAATGCAGCACATTCCTCCACATCTAGCTTATACAGTTTCTTCACACGAACCTCGATCTACTTCACATATCTCATGGTTATGTGTCTTAGGAATGATTTTCCTTTGCTGAAGATCACATCATAACCATGGTCTTCCAAAACTGCAACAAAGATGGTATTTTTCTTTAGGCCCAGAACAAACATGACATCCTTGAGTCGGAAGGGGGAACCTGACTCCCTCTGAAAGGTGACTTTACCAATCTCGTTCGTGCTATACCTTTTGTCATCCCCCATCTCGATGTGCATTTGCATGTCTTTTTCCTCCAGGTCACTAAAAAAATCTCTACATCTTATCATGTGGAACGATGTACTTGAATCTAAGTACCACACGCTCCCCATCATTATGTTGGCCATGAATGCAATGAGGGTAAAGTCAAGCTCAAATTGTGAAGCCAAGGCTTCACCTATCGCTCCTCCTGATGTTTTCTTTCTTTCCTTTTTGTGTTGACACTTTGTGGCATAGTGCTCGAATTCATGACAATTGAAGCATTTAATTTTAGGCAGATATTTATTCTTGCCCCCTTGACTAGATTCTGGTTTGGATTGAGATTTCTTCTCTTTTCCCTTCTTTACCTTTCCAGCCAATGCAAATTTTTCTTCATCCTCACCCTTACATGAAGTCCCATCTATGGTATTCTGCCTTATTTCCTGCTATACCAAGTCAAACCATAACCGCTCCCAATTCAGTAGTTTCTCCCTCCCATTCACCGAATATTGATAGCTATGCTAACTTTGGGAAGGCCCAGAAGGGATAGACTTACCAAGTCTTATTTAGGAAGATTAACACTCACCCTACCAAGCTCATCATGACATTGTGTGAACTTACTCAGGTACTGCGAAATAGTTTCATTCTTTTGCATCTTGATACTTCGAAGTTTATCCTTGAGTGCCAACTTCTTGTGGTCACTATTAATAGAGGTGCCTTCCAAGGCATACTCTAGCCTTAGTCCATTGAAGGCCATATTTTTATCTCTAAAGAGACCTGCTACACTGAACTCCAAATTCAAACCTCCTGAGACACAACTTCGAATTCCTGCTCTAATACCAAGTAGAAATTACAATGTAGATTTGCAACTGCTCATGAAGTTTTAATCAAAATCACAAGTCATAAACCTACTTTGCTGCTCTACAGAAAGTAATTCACAATCTAGAACAAAAATCTCAAACATGAAATAAGAAATCACACACATGCAAATATTTTTTCCCAGGGAAAGAAAACTACTGAAAACCCCAATGCTTGCTTTCATTAATCTGATTAATAAAGATGTATTACAATTGCTTTTCTCAACTGAGCACACCCTGTAAGTGAATAACGTATCTCTCTTGTCACTTAGAAGATCTAACCTAGTCTTAGTCAATTTCAGCCTTTGCTTGAGCCCCTATTTTCTTGCACAATTCATGAGGAAATAGTCCCCTATTAATTAGGAATTTCCTCCAAAATGCTTGTGCAAATCCTTAGGGTTGATCACCCGACCTCATGCAACACCTATACACTCAACTAGTTTACAATTGTTGGTTAATTGTCTTGGAAACTCCACCACAATTGGGTAACTTGTATTATTTGCACACATGAGTTAATTATTAGTTGATTCATCAGTTAACTAGATGATCACTGACTTTCACTGAAGTCCCACTGCACAACTGACATTCCACTAGTTCCTCGAATAGTTGGAACTAGTTTAACTAAAAGCAACTTGAGATAATTGACTTTGATTGCTACAAATTAGCAATCAAACATGCTTAACTGAACTCTAACACCAACTCAAATTTACTGAGTAAGCTAGTTGACACAAGCCATGTCACACAAGTTAACTATATCCAAGTTGTCTGTTGATGTGGAAATTTGAATCTTAATTTAATCAAGGGAAAATCAAATTGAGAATTTATTGCTGCATTTTTCAACATAGAAGTCTCAAGTACATCACTATTTGAATTGCTCATCCTTATTCACGGTTTGCTTCATATTATTGTTCCTTGTGTTACCTTGAAAAGGTTCCCTTATACTTTGCTCCCAATGGACCTTCTCCTATCGACATCATCATATTTCATTTGACGACTTGTTCTATAAGCATCATGTACTTGGACCTCATTTTTCTTAGTGATGGGTTACCTCGAACTAGGAAAGGAGAATCATTGTTGCTCTTCAAATTAGTAGTTTCTCATGTTCTCAAATTTAGTTGATCATAACACCATGAGAATTGTGCATTATAATGGTTCTAGTATTATATTTTTGGTCAAATATCTTGATGTGTGCGATCTTGTTCAATAGTTTTTGTTAGAAAATTATATATTACAAAGCAATGGAACAAATAAAGTATTGCAGAAATATAAACAAAGAAAACACATAAAACAAGAGAGACACAGATATATGTGGTTCACCCAATTCGGGCTACATCCACGGAGAAACAACCAATCCTTCCTTTTATATTATCCAGCAAAATGAAGAGATACAACCTACAGCAGATCTGTTGTAATTGCTTCTTCACTCTCGCACAATATCCTCTCTCTTTCTCGCTCAGAATACACATATACATAGCTGCAATACAATTCCCTCATATATAGAGAGGGATTGCCTTCTAGGGAGAAAAAACCCTAAATTTAACATAACTTCTACCGTCATATTTCCACCTATTGAACAGACCAGATTGACTACGAAATAACTTCTATCGGTCGTCGCCCCCCCTGGACCCCCCTGGCGGCGAACATAAACGGGAAGCGTTGCCACCACATTATGAAATGGGGTCCAATGCAGCAATACCTCCGAATAAAGAAGATAATCATGCTCCACACCCAACAGTTTTTTAGTCCCTTGGGAAAGCCATTTGTTAGGTTGTTTCTCGTGTTCCTCACGTTATATTAATGACACTCCTATAGATTTAGTTGCAATTCCATGTATTTGGTTAGTTATATTTAATAGTTATTTTGAGCCATTTGTGATGAGCTTCCTTATAGTTAGCTAATTCCAAATCTTGGGCCAATTTTATGCTTAGCAACGCTTTCATTATTATATCAACACTTCCCTTGGTGATATTGTTACTTTTTATGTATTTAGATTGGCTTGGATATTGACCCTTTTTATGTACTTGGATTGGGTCCTCCTTAACCTTGGTTTTATGATGTATTGTATTAGGGCAAGTTGATGTACTTCAATATGCTCCCATGATGACATGACCTTATATTATATTAATATAGTTACACGAGCATGGGTAGCATGTGTTATCGATATTGAGATTATATACACACATTACCACATTGGTTGGTTATTTGTAGGTGGGTTTCTAAAGTCGTTTGGTGGTTTTCCTCCCTTTTTCACTGCTCCACTCCATGCTCGATTCTTTTCCTGTGGTTTGGGTGACAAGTATTTCAACCATACAATTTACTCTTGACCCTATAAATTATGCAGTAATTATTATTAGCCTAATTTTACTCACATGTTTAGTTATGAGCACTTTCATATGGAAAAATAACTTGCATAGATTTAGCCCTCATTTCCATCATTATGTCACCTCAATCTTATCATATTGAGACAAGTCAAACCTCATATTTTACAAAAAAATTAATAGTGGATTATTCAACCTCTTTTCCACATGTAAGGTTCACATTAAATCTTTCAAAATCCGCACTCTAATCTTGAAGTAAAAATTCAATGTTTTTACAACTCATTAATGCCCATACATCTCCCTAAATAATGTAGTGGACAAGTGTGGACCTTTTTTTCTCGATGAGAAATATCTATATATCCCCACTACAAGGAAAAGACCTTATAGCGGAGGTTTTTGTGGAAACCCCTATAAAATAGACCAAATAGCCGTTTTTAACAGAGGTCACTAACGAAGGTGGGTGGGCGGATGCTTTTTAGACAGTGTATATGCAATATATAAATGCACAATTGCTTTACTATCCATACAAACATCGGTGTTGTTAGGTCCCTATAATACTAGTGTATTCCCTTATTATTATTGTCATTGTAGCCCCTTATTATTGTTGTTGTGCCCATGTTGTCCCCATATTGTTATTATTGTGCCCCATAGAAGCCCACTATTGTTATTGTTGTGCCCTTACATTATTATTTTTATGTCGTCTATGATTATATTGTGACCCCTTAGACTCCTATATATAGAAAGGAGGTCTTGTCATTTGTATCGTCCAAGAATTGTTCATTTGTGTAATTTAAAGGAGGTTTCCCCCTCGAAGAGGCTGATTATGAAGTTGTTGATCTATCTTTTCTTCTATTTTGTGAGCTGGTTGCATAACATTTCGTATCAGAGCAATTTTCTTCTATTTTATGAGCTAGTTGATTATCTTCAAAAGAGCAGCAAAAATGGGTCACAAAGATGTTGGGTTATGACTTTGAAATCATCTACAAAAAAGGGAAGCAAAATGTTGTTGTAGATGCACTTTCAAGAAAGGATGAGGATGTGGAAGCATTGCTTTGTGCCATTTCTATTATCCAACGAGATAGGATAAACGAAGTAAGGGATGAATGGAAGAATTACAAAGAAGTGTGGGAACTCATTCAAAGTTGCAGCAAGATCCCAGTACATCTGATACATTTAGATGGAAAAATGATTCGTTATGCTACAAAGATCGCTTATACCTTTGTAAGAATTCCCAACTCAAACAAAAGATTCTACTGGAATTACACACCTGTCCCTTAGGAGGGCATTCAGGATTTTTTAAAACTTACCACAGGGTTAAGAAGGAATTTTTTTGGGATGGACTTAAATCTGATATTCAAAAGTTTGTGGTGGAATGTTTGGTTTTCCAACAAAATAAACTTGATAGACTTAAGACCCTGGGTCTATTACAACCTTTATCCAGTCCAAGTCAATGTTGGGAGTAGGTTTCAATGGATTTTATCACAGGTTTACCCAAGTCCGAAGGAAAGAGTGTCATCATGGTGGAAGTTGATAGACTTACCAAGTATGCACACTTTTGTGCATTATCTCATCCATTTAAAGCCAGTACAATTGCTACTAAATTTATGGAAATTCAAAATCTACATGGAGACCCAAATATTATTGCAAGTGACAGAGACCCTATTTTCACTGGAAATTTTTGGACAAAATTATTTTCTTGTCTTGGTACTCAGTTAACTCATAGCTCATCTTATCATCCTCAATCTGATGGGAAAAATGAGATAGTGAACAAATGTTTGGAAGGATATCTTCGTTTCTTTGTATATGATAAACATGCATAATGGGTCAAATGGTTGCCTCTGGCTGAATGGCGGCATAACACTTCCTTCCATACTACAACAAAAAATGACCCCATTTATGGAACTTTATGGATATCATCCACCATCCATCACATCATATTTAAGAGAAAATTCTAAGGTTCAAGCAGAGGAAGATCACATCAAGCATCAACAAAAAGTTCTCCAACTCTTAAAGGATAACCTGACTTTGGCGTAGAATAGAATGAAACAACAAGCAAATCAACATAGCAGCGAAAGAAGTTTTGATGTAGGTGACTGGGTATTTCTATGACTATAACCATATAAACAACTGTTCCTCAAGCAGGCTAAGAAAGATAATAAATTATCACCAAAGTAATATGGTTCGTACAAGGTGTTGCAAAAGATTGGTACTATGGCATACAAATTGGAACTCCCTGCATCTTCCTGAGTGCACCCAGTTTTCCATGTTTCATGCTTAAAGAAGGTTATAGGTGGCAAGCTCCCAGTTCAAACAATATTGCCAGAACTTGATGAGGAAGGAAAAATCATATTGAAACCTGAAGCAATCACTGAAACAAGAACTCGACAGCTAGAAATCGATCAATGTCAGAGTATCTCATCAAGTGGAAGAACTTACCTGCTGAAGATTCCACATGAGAGGATGAGAATTTTATAAAGAAGCATCCAGAACTACTCAAGCGTTGAGGACAACACTTTTTTGAAGGAGAGGGGCATGTTAGGTCCCTATCATACTAGTGTATTCCCTTATTATTATTGTCAATATAGCCCCTTATTGTTATTGTTGTGTCCATGTTGTCCCCATATTATTATTATTGTGCCCCATAGAAGTCCACTATTGTTATTGTTGTGCCCTTACATTATTATTGTTATGTCGGCTCTAATTATATTGTGACCCCTTAGACTCCTATATATAGAAAGTAGGTCTTATCATTTGTATCATCCAAGAATTATTCATTTGTGTAATGTAAAGGAGGTTGCCCCTCGAAGAGGCTGATTTTGAAGTCGTTGATCTATATTTTCTTCTATTTTGTGAGCTAGTTGCATAACAGGTGCCGCATAGAACATGGCACACCGTGGAAAATTTATTTTTATAAAATATAAAAACATGGTGCGCTAAATAACACAATGCACCAATGCTTGAATAATCGATAACATCGGAAAAAGGTTAACTTTTAAAAATTGTCGATGCTATATACACCCACAGCATCGGTGCATACCAAGAAGGAGCACCGCTATAGTTTTTAAATTTCAAAAAAATGGGTGTATTTTCCAACAATGCAGCGGTGTGGTTAATGTATTAGAACACCCCAGGGCGTCTTCTAAAGAGCACCACTAAGTGAATTTTTTTTTTAAAGAGCAGTGTTATAGTAAAGCAAAGCAATGGTGCGGTCCCTGTATTAGAACGCCCGTGGTGTTTTACCAAAAGCATCGCTATAGATTTTTTAATTTAAAAAAATTGGTGCTCTTGGATATCTTCCTAACCAAAGCAATTATCATAACACACTGGACGAGGGTTAAATAAATAAATAAATAACCTCTTGATCATAAAGTTCAATTTTACCATCCACAGTGCTGGAGAGATTTGAAGCACTAGTGCCACTCTTGCCTCATGCAAGCGCCCTAATGTCAGTGCTTCTCTTGCTCACCATCCTTTTGTACCGTGCTCACTACCTGACTTTCCAATTTTTTCAAACCGTGGTAAAATTTGTTTTTCTCCATTACGTGTCAACAATGCCTCCCCAATGACCAAATGTCTAGGTAATGTCTATGTTTCTCTCTAATTTAATTTTTTAGTGGATTAGAATTGCAAATTAGCTTAAAATTTCCATTGTTTTTATAATAAAAAAAATGTGTGTGGTGCGCTTGATATGCTCGGATTGCACCGATAGCGGTGCACCCTGTAAATTTACAGCGTGTGCTACAATTCGGTGGATGAACATAACGCACCACTATTGTTGGGGTGCATTTTGTAAACGAAAATGCATAAGGAAAGCAATAAATTTTTATGTTGGTGTGCTTATATTTACCAAATTCAGTGCAAAAATAATATTTAAAAATATACCTATAGCTCTGCGCATTTGATAACCTAAACTTTTTGTACTGGTGTGAAAAGGTTATACATGCACACCAGTGCATATGTGTGATGCACTGCGATGAAAATTTAAATTTGTGAACCAACAGCTGTGTGCCATACATATGTGAGCACCTTTGTTGGTGTAGTTGTGTTTGGCAGTGCGCCAGAGCCGGTGCATGACTGTGTTTTGGGCGCACCGATGTTTTCTTTTTTAACTAAAAGTTATGTTTCCATATTTCTAAATACATCTTTCATTTAATGAAAAAAGTATTTTATGTATCAGGCCGATGTATTTTATATGTTAATCATGTAACAGAGATGATAGCAAAGGGATCAGTAACAGGAGAAAGAGAAAATGGCGGACCCATACAATATGGTCCGACCATGGGAGGCCAGAGAGAGGGAGAGGGATTGTTGTCCTACAATACACACTCCAAGTGTCTTACCTGGATCTCAAAGGTCCCTGCTACAAACTGCCATGGCGCCATGGATTTCAGAAATGGAACTGTGAAAAGATTATACTTTGTTAAATGTTGTCGGTTCAAATGGTAAAATAAGAGTGAAAATAGAAGGCAATGGTATATAGAAAAGATATCATATTAGGGTTTCATGGGTCTTATCAGTCACACACCAAACACCATGAAAATTTGCAGGCATGCCTTTCACGCCATTACTGTATCGTACAGTTGATGTCCTTCAAACCGACAACATGATGTATATGGCTTAGACTCGTGACTTTCAATGACATGATGTATATGGCTTGGGCTTGTGACCTTCAATGATCATTCTAGGCAGGATAGATTTTAATAATATATCACACGCAACACCTTATTATGTAGCCTTATCACTTATTATTACCGAACTTTTGTATATAATATATTCTTGTTAGCATTGCGGTAATACTCATCATATTGATTGAATACTCATCAAACCAATTGAAAAATATTAAAAAAAAAAAACATCAAAACTTAAAAAATTTGATTACACTTTTTTTAAATATTCAAATCAATTTAAATTTATTTTCAACTTTGAATCCTAGAATAATATTGTTGTGGCAACAGTGACGTCCTCCAAATTTGAAAAATCTGTTGAATATTATTGTTAAGCCATGACGACGTCCTCCAAATTTGAAAAATATGTTGAATATTATTGTCAAGACACAACGACATCCTCCCAATTTGAAAGAGTTATTGAATTGCATATTCTAATTATTTGTCGATTTCTTTCAATGGATTTTGTTTTAAATGCCATAAGAAATTGTTGAAATTATAACTTTGAAATGTGTAATTCGTATGATTTGAATATTTTAAATGTTGTTGAATATATTTATATATTTATATATGATAAATAAATAATCAAAATTATAAGATATCTTAATTTATGTTCTCCAAAAACAAAAATATCAAAGAGTGAAATTATGCAGATACACAATTTCAGTCTCCAAATGATGCTAAAATGCAATCAAATTAAAACACAACGAGCTTGAGGACATCCATGATTGTAAGTAGACATCCATATTCTTCACTTATCTTCTACCAAGGACTATGAGAGCCAACATAATATGTTCATTATTCATGAACAACCATGGGGGGTATTGTTATCGATCATTACTACAGACCAAACATAATAGTTGGTGTTTTGGAGGGAATAAGGGTTGATGCCATCCATGGCTATGTTGAGTCATAGATTTCATAATTCATCCTTGAATTTTTCAATCCATGTATCCTCTATATGCTTCATGGCTATGGAAACTTTTGGGATTCGCATAACTCCTAACTCACTTATGTGTGAGGCATGCCATCCCTGCAACATAGCTAATTCTTTGCAACGAAAGAGTCTTTGAATCCTTGGGATTATAGGCATGTACCTCAATATACTATAAGCAATACCATGTGATTTACCCGTTCTTTTTAAATTAAAGTACCTATCATGCCCACATTTCGGACATATATCTTTTTCTGCATATTCTCCTCTATATGGAATACAATGATTCAACTTGCATGATATGACATGTACTCAACACCCAACATTTTCAACAACTTCTTTGCCTCTTCACAGCTACCCGACAAGACATTATCACTCGAAAGAACCTTATCTTTGAATAACTTGCAGTTGGTGGGGAATATAATTGTACAATGTCAATATTTAACATTCATAAAATTGACCATTTTTAATGTTGATTGTGTGACAAGATTTCTCAAAATATAAGGGACTTGATCGATCATGCAAGTGAATTACCTCAATATTGTCGAGAAACATGAATTTGACATGCCAAACTTTTATTTCAAGTTTTACAGCGACATCGTTGTCCCTAGCTGAGTATAATTTTACTTGCTACCAAGTCCAAAAAAAAGGGTGGTGGAAGCAAATTTCAGACTTTTGAATAAGGTATCAGTGATATGAGCATCGTCCCCTAGCCCATATTTCAGGAATGCATCTAACAACATTTCCTCCATGGAAATCGTATCATGTAAGTAATCATCCATACCAGCCTCTATTTGATTGTCTCCATTGCAAACTTGTGATGAAGAACAATTATTGTTGTAGTCATTCCTAATCAGTGAATCTGGACATAGTGGGAATTGAATAAATGGTTTATTCAACCATTCTTTGTATGCTTCATGTAGCTCTGCTATGCAGCACTGACTTTCTATGGTCAGAAAGAAGCATGATTTGTTTGATTGTGTCCAAAGGGGCTCACATTGGTCACTTTTCCCTTCCTTCCTTCACCTCGCTCACCTCTAAACCTTTCCCATTCCCTAAAGGAACCCTCTAAAATTCGACAAAGTCCCTTTTGGCCCAAGCTCTAAGCGCAAAGCCAAACCAACCATAAAACCTTACCCCTACACCCTCACGTGCTCATAAACCCCTCATCGCTTTCCCATCGTTGATCATTCCCCGACAATCTAACGGCCCACATTGCACCCGATAAAGGTGACCCACTCGACCATTTTCCACTGTCAAATCATCTCTGCCAGATCTGACGGTCTTCGCATACATAGCGCAGGCAACTTGATCGAGCGATAGTACGCGATGAGAGCAGTTTTTCTCTCTCATCTACTGCTACGTGTCGATCATTGAGTGGAATCGCTCGGCCCCGGGCATTTACCACTTAGTGCCCGAAAGCAGTGCGATGAAAACCGTTACCACCCGACCAAACCGCCCTCGCCCATTAATCGCCCGACAACCATCCGATCTGTCCGCTGAAGATCCAATGACACTGACACACCACGTCCCTGCCTCAGTCTATAGCTTTCGCCAAACCATCTCCGCCATTCATCTCCCTGATCTGACAATCATTCTTCTCGCTCGCCCAAATCGTCCACCTACCCATGCATTCCACGTCCTATGACCATTTTGTTGCTCGAAGAAGGAGATGACCAGCTCTTCCAGCATCAATTACAGTAATATCCCCAACAACCATATTTAAAATAAAGCATGGCCAAAGGAGAAAAGGACACAGCATGACTCTGTAACTAAATTTATCAGTCATGGACTCCACAGGTAAGAGCACTCCAACCACCTAAAGGACAGCACAGGAGTTGTATAGAGCAGATTTGCACAGTGAAGCAAGAAACCTCGTTGAGAGACTCCATCAGGCAGTTAAATGCAATTGGTGGTCAATTAAGACCCCTCCATACCTAAATGGCTAGGTGCCATAGTAATGTAAACTTATAAATATCCAGAAGAAAAGATGTAATCAGGGTTGGTATTTGATGTAAGGTTCAACTTCTAGAGACTGTAGACATTTTGTCAGTTGCAGCATCTCATCTTCATTTTCATCAAATACAAGCTTCTTTTGTTGTTTACTGCTCACTACCATTTTCCTTTGTTCTAAGCTTGTACCTGATACATTGTGTTCTTGATCTCTTGATGTTTAGCACTAGATAACTATCATCTTATCTCTGTGTTATAATCTTGAATGCATCACTGAATAGGTTGCTCAGGTTTCTTTCTATCTAATGTAGGAGAGTTGTCATCCTGTCTTTGCATTAATAGATTAGATTTGCAAGTTTCTATACTAGTTGCAACTGGCCATCACATGGTCTTGTGTATCTACTGGTGTGGTTAGTATTCTCCATATTCACCTAATATATAGAATTGTGAGCATTGGTGGTCTAAATACTTATAGTCTGAGGGTGTTCATGCATGTCTAGAGTGAAACAAAGTAGAAGTGGTTATCTGGCTTGAACCAAACCGTCATTCCTTCCATTAAACCTTACAACAATAGTTGAATTTATATGTTACCAGGCATCTCCAAGCTACAACCTAGGAGAGTTTCTTGGAATCATAACATAATTGGCGCCGTTGCTGGGGAGAGGAGATTGAAGCTCAGCTTCCCTGGGAGAATGACATAGATCCAGCTTTGATGATAGACAAAGTTTGGACACATTTTTTGTTGTAATCATCTATCTGGCGACTCTACTGGAGGACTAACCTTTTGGCGACTCCACATCACAGTTCTGGCTCAGTTTGTGAGACATACTTGGAGAAATCCTCAGAAATCACCAGCTGACCCAGTACCTGACCCTGAGAAGATTGTCAAGCAGAGAAAGACATCACGAAAAAGAGCATCAGGATCAGGTAAGCCTAAACAATCTTATGTATCTCTGCCTGAAAGGCTTGTAACAGAGCAGCTACATGTTGAAAATATAGCCTCTAGTACTAGTAGTGAAGAAATATTTTCAGAGATTCATAAAGCTCCCTATTTAGTAAAGTCCCCTTTAGATCCTAGTACAAAGGAAACCTCCCTTCCAGTCCATCATTTTCCTTCAGCCCTGTCATTTATTTCTCAACTTTCTATCATCCAAACTGCCAGTACCCTTCCATCTACCCCAGTCATGGCAGGCCCACAAGCACCCACCAAAATGGAAAGAATCATAGCTGCTAGGTACGGACCCTTGGTCCTGCCTATTCCTTTGAATGCCATGCCTGCAAGAGAATATCATAAATACATGCCTAAGTTCACTGGTACAAAGGGAGTAATAGCTGAAGAACACCTTGAGTCTTTTTACAGCTATGCCGATAACCTAGATATCAGTGAAGATGATGTATGGATGAGAGTATTTGTCCAAAGCCTTGATGGAGAGGCTAGAAAGTGGTTCAGAGAGCTAGCCCCTAGGTCTATAGCAGACATTGAAGCATTAGATGATGTGTTTTTAAAGCATTGGGGGGATAAGAAAGATCTGCTCTACTATCATACTGAGTTTGAGAACCTAACAAGGGAAAATGGGGAATCACTTATTGATTTCAATAAAAGGTTTAATCACATGTATAGAAAGATACCAACTGAAGTGAAACCTACCCCCACCTCTACTAAACTCACCTATGTTGATGCCCTTGATTCTGATCTCTGCCTGTTATTGAGAGAAAGAAGAAGTGCTTCTCTCGCTGAAATGCAGGATGCAGCATTGGAGGTAGAATCTAATATCATGGCTACGGAGGAAATCAGGGGACATGATGATCGAAGGAGACAGAGGGATGAGCCTTCATCATCTTCGGATCCCAAAATAGATAAGATGGCCAAGATGATAGAGTCATTGGCCTCCGAAATGTCCAAGCTGAAGGGTGAGCTGGACTCT
Organism: Pinus tabuliformis; assembly: GCA_031772625.1. Taxonomy (NCBI): domain Eukaryota; kingdom Viridiplantae; phylum Streptophyta; class Pinopsida; order Pinales; family Pinaceae; genus Pinus; species Pinus tabuliformis. Next base: position 328,644,017 of record CM062816.1, on the reverse strand, counting down.
GGGAAAGGAAGAGTTCCTAATACCTTTGCTCCTCCAAGACCAAACCCATATAGAAGAGTAAATGATCAGCCATAGATTTTGCAAAGATGCAAATGAAGGCCAAAGGGTGAAGACCCTTTTTTAGAATACAGTCATGGAAGAAGAGCAGTTTGAAGAAGAGGATGAGATCCATAGTATGGAAGATAAGGGCAGTGCCCCTTTTTTAACCAAAGCTGCCTATGAGAAGTCATTATTCAAAGGCCATATCAACCAAGAGTGGGACAGAGGAGCTGTTCTGCAAACTGAAGATCAGCAGAGATATAATCTGAGGTCTTTGATGGATAATGTCCAAGGAGGTAATGCTCATAAAGTTGTTGTCCCTGTAGAACAACAAGATAATAAGCAGAAGCAACCAGCAGTAGATCCCATCATCCTCAAAGCTCCAACCATAGAGGTAAGAGGCCTTGACAGGTCCCCTTCTTCTTTCAGTTTTCAATCAGAAAGTCAGAAGCCAAGAATACCCATGCCTCTGATTGAACCAATGAAGAATGAGTCCCTCAAGAAATCTATCCTTGAAGATCTTGAGCCTAAAGCCAACCAAGCTTCCAATGACTATGCAAATCTGCAAATTGACCAACCTGTTGTTATTCTCAGCCCAGTGATAAAAAATTGTGAAGTCAGCTCCCCATCATCCTATGTTCCTCTAACTATTCAGGATAAAATCCTTCATGATTGCCCTCCAGGCACTGGATCCAGCCATAATTCAATGCCCAAGGTTGACATGGATAAGCTCAGCCTTGACATTACGAAGCCTGCCTAGTGGGCCTCCACACAGCTTAAAAAGGCAGCTTGCCAGATCATAGAGGAAGAAGGCCCACAGATTTGGGACACCTTCTTTGATGGGGCTTGTTCTAAGAAAGCTACAGGAGCAGGTGAAGTCTTTGTGTCCCCCACGCAAGAATACCTTGATTCACCACTTATATTTATTGTTCAAGTCACAAATGACACATCCAAGTACACAACAAACCTTATTATTCAGCAGGTGTACAAAAACTTCCAAGAAAAACATCTAAGGATGAAAGCATACAGAGAGGGGGTGAAATATAAACCATCTCTGCTTGATAAGGCCAAATTCCCCAAACTCTTTGAAGTGGGTGATCAAATCAACAAGCTTTTGCAAGTCTTTGATGAATTGGCTGATGTGCACAGTGACCAAGAGAAAGAAAACTTTCATAGAAAGGTAAAAAGGGTTAATTCTCAGTACAGTGACTGTTTTCTCAAATGGGATGCACTGAAGGAAAAGAAAGGCAGGGAAGTCCTGGTAAATTCAATGCTCTGTGGACAGGATCATCTGTCATCTCTCAGGTCTAGGGGAACAATACTTTTAGGCTGCAAAGTTTGGAAGGAGGAACAGTTTTTGATGGCCCAATCAATAGGCGGCTTTTGAAAGTTTATTTTGTTTAAGGCTTTCAGACCTCAGCATTGTAAATATGTTCTTTTTACAAGTTTTAGTGTAAGCTTAATTAGACTCCATGCCCAATGGAACACTAGGAAATATTGTTGATCTTGCTTTTGTAAGAAAGGCAGTGGTCTACGATTCTTGAAACCTCACAGGGAGGCTTTCATCCCCAGAAGGAGCCAGTGTTAGCTCTACTATGCAGCGCTGACTTTCTATGGTCAGAAAGAAGCATGGTCTGTTTGATTGTGTCCAAAGGGGCTCACATTGATCACTTTTCCCTTCCTTCCTTCACCCCGCTCACCTCTAAACCTTTCCCATTCCCTAAATAAACCCTCTAAAATCCGACAAAGTCCCTTTTGGCCCCAGCTCTAAGCGCAAAGCCAAACCAACCATAAAACATTACCCCTACGCCCTCATGCGCTCATAAACCCCTCATCGCTTTCCCACCATTGATCATTCCCCGACAATCTAACGTCCCATATCACACCTGATAAAGGTGACCCGCTTGACCATTTTCTACCATTAGATTATCTCCGCCAGATCTGACAGTCTTCGCATACATCGCGCAAGCAACTTGATCGAGCGATAGCGCGTGATGAGAGCAGTTTTTCTCTCTCATCTGCTGCTACGTGTCGATCATTGAGTGGAATCACTCGACCCCCGGCATTTACCACTTAGTGCTCGAAAGCGGTGCGATGAAAACCATTACTGCTGGACCAAACCGCCCTCGCCCGTTAATCGCCCGTGCAACTCCGTCGCCCAACAACCATCTGATCTATCCGCTGAAGATCCAATGACACTGACACACCCCATCCCCACCTTGGTCTATAGCTTTCGCCAAACCATCTCCACCATTCATCTCCCCGATCTGACGGTCATTCTTCTCGCTCGCCCAAATCGTCCACCTACCCATGCATTCCACGTCCTATGACCATTCTGTTGCCCGAAGAAGGAGATGACCAGCTCTTCTAGCATCAATTACAGTAATATCCCCAACAACCAATTTAACATAAAGCATGGCCAAAGGAGAAAAAGACACAGCACGATTCTGTAACTGAATTTATCAATCATGGACTCCACTGGTCCAAGTACTCCAACCGCCTAAAGGACAGCACAGCAGTTGTATAGATCAAATTTGCACAGTGAAGCGAGTAACCTCATTCAGAGACTCATCAGGCAGTTAAATGAATTGGTGGTCAATTAAGACCCCTCCATACCTAAATGGCCAGGTTCCATAGTAATGTCAACTTATAAATATCCAGAAGAAAGATGTAATTAGGGTTGGCATTTGATGTAAGGTTCAACTTCTGGAGATTGTAGACATTTTGTCACTTGCAGTGTCTCATCTTCATTTTCAGAAAATACAAGCTACTTTTGCTGTTAACTGCTCACTGTCCATTTTCCTCTGTTCTAAGCTTGTACCTGATACGTTGTGTTCTTGATCTCTTGATGTTTAGCACTAGATAACTGTCATCTTATCCCTGTGTTAGAATCTTGAATGCATCACTGAATAGGTTGCTCAGGTTTATTTCTATCTAATGCAGGAGAGTTGTCATCCTGTCTTTGCATTAATAGATTATATTTGCAGGTTTCTATACTAGTTGCAGCCGGCCATCACATGGTCTTGTGTATCTGCTGGCATGGTTAGTATTCTACATATTCACCTAATATCTAGAATTGTGAGCATTGGTGGTCTAAAGCCTTGTAGTCTGAGGGTGTTCATGCATGTCTGGAGTGAAACAAAGATGAAGTGGTTATCTAGCTTGAACCAAACCATCATTCCTTCCATTAAACCTTGCAACAATAGTTGAATTTATATGTTACCAGGCATCTCCGAGCTACAACCTAGGAGAGTTTCTTGGAATCCTAACACTTCCTCTCTGATTCTTTCTCTTAATGCATCCTTCTCTCGAGTTGACGTTGTAGTGGGGTGCACCGAAAGATGGTAGGTGGGTCGTTCATCATCACTAGAATCCTAATTTCAAAAAATATTGAACGTCATTAGTACAATATCAATGATATTAGTAAGCACGCCAATGCAATTGGTTTGTTGAAATTACATTATACCAAACAATTATTACCATCATTGATCTAGGATTGCAACTGGAAGATGCCATGTTCCAATTGTCAGGGTGAAGAGGTTGTCCATTTTCATCTACGGGTGAAAACATGAAGATGGGTTATACTTTTGGGTCAAATGTGGTGATGAAATTTCAATTGTTTCCTCTTTTATCAAATTAAAGCCCTCAAAATTCATATAAGCACTATGAATTTTGATTCAGAGTAAAAATACAAATTGTGGAGAATTATGTTGTTGTCCTAACAATATTTTTTGAAAAAATATTTAGTGTTGTATAATATGTCAATTTTCCATTAAATGAAATGTTTGTCCTTGCAATTTTTGACACATCTTAAGAGGTATGTATGTGTTCACTTAGCATAACTTAGTCTAAAATGTGTAATTTTTAAAAAATACATATATGAGAATGATCTACATGAAAGGAGCTAAGTTTTCATATTAAAAAATTAGATTTTTTATGCAAAATTTTTTTTTTTTTTTTTTTTTCAAATTTGGTGAAATAATATTTCAATTGCATTTTTCATATACATGTGTTCACATAAGGTTTTTTTAACCTATTTAAATAAATTGAAAAACCAAAAGTACCCTTTTGAAGAGGACTTGTAAATGAAGATAATGGTATTTTTTGAAAAAATTTGGTTGTGTATGTTTTATGATATTGATTTTTTATTCAAACTCTTTAAAACAGTTCAAAAAATATTAAGCAATATGTTTAAAAGAAATTAGATGAAAAATATCATAATAATTCGAAAATGTCAAGCTCATATGCCACTGGATAGAGGATTCCTTCACGAATCCAATTTGATCAACTCCGCCACCTAAGGAAAAGTTTATCCTGAATTCCGCTAGGTTACAAAATGGAGTTGTAGGAAATTTTGCAGAAGACGTGCTGAAATTGCTAATTTTAAGACTTCAGAGGCTCAATCGAGGGTTCCGTAAACCCTTGAGCCAGCCATATACGTGGTTAACACGGGCTCGATCGAGCCTTTATAGAAATTTTTTGAATTATCTAAAATTAAACTTTTACCTCATTTTAAAATTCCAAACCTTATTAGAATTTTTGTTATAATGTCATGTAAAAACCTTATTAAATTTAATATTAATATTAAAAGAATATTACTACTATTATTAAATTAAATGATAAAATGATACTATAAATAAATAAAATTAATTAAAAAAAGTTAATGTTAATATATTTTAAATATTAAATTTATTAATTTTGGATTAATATAATATTATTAACTTTGATATCATATAAAATTTCTTATATTATAATATATACTAGCACAACAACATTAATAAATGTGGTTAATATACGAAAATAAATACGATATAGTGTGTTGGATCTTATTTTTGGACAAGAGGGGATGGCTCTACAGTTCGGCGAAGTTTTGACCCTGCAGTCTCCGAAAAGGTTTGGTTAATTTAACCACAAACTACATTAGTTGCAGGGAGATGGTATCGGCAGATGAAGTGGGTGGTCATGTCTGGTAACTCTACATCTGGTGGTCATGGTGCAAGGCAGGTGTTAATTATTGTGGTTGAGTTGCGCGTTTACGGCCTTGAAACAATTTTAGTGCAGGATAATGGATAAGTTGTTTTTGCTAATATGGACGAGGAGATGGTGGACTACTCCTCAGACCCGTTAGAATAGGTGTTGATCTGGACAGAATATCCACCTTAGCAATCGGGAATGGAGCAACTGGTGCCATATGGATCATTGAAGCTGAAGGTTGGCACCCCTATGTCTCCCTCAGTGGAAGCCTTTGGAAATCCCACTACCCTAGGTATTAAAGAAAACCTCTTTTCATCAAAAGAGTAGTGCTTGCTGGGATTTCATAGTTTTGGAGAATCGGCGAACCAGATTTGGAACTATGTGCAGCCACCCCCAGAATACCCAGTTCCATCTCCAGTGACCCAACAATTCCTTGAACAATGTTTAAACCCTAGTTCATCTGATGAGTTGAATACTGAAAACCATAATAGGGTTAGAACAATGGGGGTTTCAAAGCAATATGTTGGTAAGGCTTCCTCGGGGTTTCACTTTGTTACAAGCAATATCCAAGGACCAAGGGATATGTAGTACCTACCGAAAGAAAAACTTTGGGTCATGGTTTCTCTGCTTCGGCGCAAATTTTTGGATGTTTCGCTGGTATCCTTGTAAGTGAACATGAACCTTATTGTTAGGCCCCTATACTACTAGTGTAACCCCTTATTTTTATTAGTACAACCCACTTATTATATTGATGTACCCATGTAGTTCCCATATTGTTACTATTGTGCCACATAGAAGCCCACTATTGTTATTATTGTGCCCTTACATTATTATTGTTATGTCGACTCTGATTATGTTATGACCCCTTAGACTCCTATATATAGAAAGGAGGTCTTTTCATTTGTATCATCGAAGAATTGCTCATTTATGTAATGTAAAGTAGGTTGCCCCTCGAAGAGGCTAAATTCTAAGGCGTTGATCTCTCTTGTCTATCTTTTTGTGAGCTGGTTTCATAACATTTGGTATCAGAGCTTTGGATTCTAGGGTTTCGCTGCTCCAAACAGGTCATTGTGGCATTTTCGCTATAACTTTTTTTCTGCGACATTTCAGAAGCTAAAAAAAAACCCATTTGAGAAGACATCGCGCTGAATCTCGGGTCCGAATTTCAGAGCTTTTCGTTCTATATTTGCAGAGATATGATCTGAGGAATTTGGTATTTTTGAAGACTCCTGAATTACATTCCAAACAGGTGACCTGGGGAAAATCGTCATAACTTTCTCTCTGAGTATCGGATTGAAATTTCGTAAGAAGGTACAAAAAGAGGATGGATTGTAGTTTCTTGTATATATTTTTCAGTGCCAAAGGTCAAAACAGTGACTCATGGCATGTCGTACAAGTTCGCTCTACTAAACTAGTCTATAATCAGGTCACTGTGGGAGATTGTGCATAACTCTTTCTTGGAGAATCCAATTTGGATCAAACTGGTGGCATTAGAAAGAGGACATAGAGGGCTCAATTTCAGAACTTAAATATCTGAAAGTACAGAGTTACAATCGTTTCAAGATCGAGCTCCTAAAATCAAGAAAAAGCAAGATGAGGAAGTTTGATGGCAAGGATCCGGTAAATTGGATACTTCAGATGGAGCAATATTTTGATCTACATGGTGTACCACTGTTACAAAAGGTATGTATTGCATCTTCATATTTAGAACCGGATCAATTTTTATGGTATGAAGGGCTTTGTTCTCGTAAAAAACTTGTTACGTGGTCAATTTTCACGGAGGAAATGATAGCACATTATGAGGATACAAAGAGCAACACCTTCTTTAGAGCAACACCACAACAATTGGAAAGAGTAAAAGGGCTTTGTGACATAGTGGAAAGTAAAATTATGGAAACCAAGAAGCATACCCCTCACAACCATAAAGATGGAAGTGTTGTTTCTCCTATCCTTCCACAACCTACAAGGGTTACACCAAAACAATTGGAAGAAAAAAGAGAAAAAGGGCTTTGTTACAATTGTGATAGCAAATGCACTAAAGGTCATAAGCGTGCTGAGAAGAAATTATTTTACATAGAATATGAAGAGGAGGAAGAGGATCAAGAAACATCAAAAGAAAAGGATATACGCCATGACCCCACCCTAGAGAAAGAAGAAATGAATCAGACCATATCTTGTAAAGCATTGGCAAGAATTACCACTCCTCAAACTCTCAAGATAGAAGGACATATCAAGAAGAAAAAGGTGCAAGAAGTGAAAGATCACATCGAGAGAGAAGAAATGAATCCAACCATATCTTGTAATTCATTGGTCGAAATTACCACTCCTCAAACTATCAAGATAGAAGGACATATCAAGAAGAAAAATGTTCAAGAAGTGAAAGATCACATCGAGCATCAAGAAATGAATCCGACCATATCTTGTAAAGGATTGGAAGAAATTACCACTCCTCAAACTCTAGAGATAGAAGGACATATCAAGAAGAAAAAGGTTCAAGCATAGAAAGATCACATCGAGCATCAACAACAAGTTCTCCAACTTTTAAAGGATAACGCCACTTTGGTGCAAAATCAAACGAAACAACAGGTAGATCAACATCGTAGTGAAAAATGTTTTGATGTAGGTGATTGGGTATTTTTATTGCTACATCTCAAGCAAGCTATTTATGAGAAGGAAATGTTGGCAATACTACATGCACTTAAAAAATGGCGACCTTACCGAATGGGAAGACTCTTCAAGGATGAGGATGTGGAAGCATTGTTTTGTGCTATTTCTATTATCCAACCAGATTGGATAAACGAAGCAAGGGATGAATGGAAGAAGGACGAAGAAGTATGGCCACTTATTCAAAAGTTGCAAAAGATCCCAATTCAAACAATATTGCCAGAAATTGAAGAGGAAGGAAAAATCATATTGGAACCTGGAGTGGTCACAGAAACAAGAACCTGACAGCTACGAAATCGATCAATTTCAGAGTATCTCATCAAGTGGAAGAACTTACCCGCTGAATATTCCACATGGGAGGACAAGAATTTTATACAGAAGCATCAAGAACTACTCAAGCGTTGAGGACAACGCTTTTTGAAGGAGAGGGGCATGTTAGGCCCTATACTACTAGTGTAACCCCTTAATGTTATTAGTACAACCCACTTATTATATTGATGTACCCATGTAGTGCCCATATTGTTACTATCGTGCCACATAGAAGCCCACTATTGTTATTATTGTGCCCTTACATTATTATTGTTATGTCGGCTCTGATTATGTTATGACCCCTTAGACTCCTATATATAGAAAGGAGGTCTTTTCATTTGTATCATCGAAGAATTGCTCATTTGTGTAATGTAAAGGAGGTTTCCCCCTCGAAGAGGCTGAATTCTAAGGCGTTGATCTCTCTTTTCTATCTTTCTGTGAGCTGGTTTCATAACACTTATCAGGAGGACTTTAGGGTTAGCAATTCTGAATTTATTCCCAACCATGGCTCAGAAAAATCTAATGAAAGATCATCAAAGAAAAGGGAGAAGAAATCAAAAATTACAAAGGTAAGAGAAAGAGGTCGGATGTTGGTATTAGGTGAAGGCATTTAGTTGGATGAGGTTATCAATACAACGGATCGAGTTCTGGTAGACAAGGTCACAGGGAGGAATTATTCAATGACACGATTGAAGAAATGGGTTATGGAGGTTTGGGGCCAAGTATTAGATGTTATGTCGACTATGGTGATGATGACCAAGGGATGGTTTGCCCTTCGTTTTACAAGGGTAGAACATGCATCATGGGTCCTGACCAAATACTGGCATATTGAAATGCACCCATCGTGATGAAAAGATGGTCTCCTCTTTTCGAACCTGAACGAGAAAAATTAGGGGTGGGTCCGATATGGGTAAGGTTGTCAGGACTACCTCTCCAATTTTGGACAGAAGATGTTTTCAGGAGAATTGGGGATGATTTGGGGATTTTCTTGGATTATGATAAATCATTCCATGAGATGGGTAAAATGGATTTCGCACATATTATGGTACACCTTGACACCAGGGAGGGTCTGGTGGAAAGTTTGATGCTTCAATGGAGGGGTTTTACTAGATTGCAAAAGCTAGATTATGAAGGAGTGTCATTTAGGTGCAGGAGGTGTCATGAATTTGGTCATATATTTAAGGAATGCCGACTTATTTCCAAGGAGAAGGTTTCCAGTGATATTTTTGGTGGTGATGAAGGCGCAATCAGAACTAAAGATGCATGAAATGCTACGTTGCAGACTCCACAAAAGAGCTCGGTTCGACAGACAAAGGTGGCAGGTAGGGATGACGGTCGGCGAGCTTCTACTCCAAGTCGAGAATATTCAATGGTTACCCATTCACAAGCGTTTTCATCGGCTCCCCCCTAGGGGTACCAATCTCTCTTTTTCATAATCTAATCCTATAATTTCATTGACTCCATCTTTTTATTCTTCTCTTTCTGGTCCTGCTAAGAATCACGGGGTGGTACTATCCTTATGAAATCTAAGTGTTATCGCTTGCCCCATGGTCTCGGTTCTTGTATGTTGCTACTCACATTTCCCTATTATCCCTACATTAACCCATGTTTTAGAGCCCTCGATGATGGATATCTCTACAAAATACAACTCTAGTCATAAATACAACCTGAGATCATTATTAGGTGGAGATTTAAATTTTTCATTGGGTCATGCAGAATCCTGGGGGAGCCATGCTCAAGTGGACTCGCTCAATGGTTTTTTTGAGAAATTATTGGAGAATAATAACTTTATTGATATAGAAGTAGCACGCCTCCGTCACACCTGGAGGAATCATAAAATGAGCAACGCCATGTTAGCTAGGTGTCTAGACAGATTTTTTATCAAGGAAACTTTAATGGATAAGATAACATCGATTAGACAATGGATCAATTCGGGAGTCATCTTGGATCATTCACCTATATTTTTAGAAGTGGCTGGTATTTTCCCAAAGTCGTGTGCTCCATTCAAATTCAATGCTACATGGTTAAGGGATGAGGAATTTCAGGGGATTGTCAAGGAGGTTTGGCAGGCATGCTCTCTCAATGAGGATAGATCACCGGCTGAGAACCTAGCCAGAAATATTATTCAACTGAAGCAGAGGACTATTGAATGGGAAAAGTATAAGAAGAAAAAGGAAGAGGAGGCCCTCTGTAAAATCGAGTATGAGCTAGCTCGATTAGAGGACCCTAACAGTGGTGGTTATGCCATACTGGAATCAAAATTATATATTACACAATTGGAGGCAGAGAAACACAAATTATTAAAGGAGAAGGAAGAAACATGGAGGCTTAAGAGTAGGGAAATCTGGCTTCAGGCGAGAGATGATAATACAAAATTATTTCAACAATATGCAAGAGGTCAGAAGGCTATCAACACTATATGGTCCCTAGAGGATGAGACAGGATCATCGATTCATACATTCAGGAGTATAGAAAATCTGGGTATTCAACATTTTGGGAATCTGTACAAAGCGCAACGAGAGGCATCATTGGTAGAAATTATTAAGGTAGCTAGACTCTTTCCTCGATTTGTGAATGAGGAAGTCAATGAAGAATTGAATATGTCGATCATGATGGGGGAACTTGAGGTTGTGCTGAAGTGGTTTAAAAAAGACAAGAGCCCCGGTCCGGATGGATGGCCGGTGGAATTTTACCTCGCTTTCTTTGATTTGATTGGACAAGATTTACTAAAAGTGATCGAGGATTGCAGAATGAATGGGAGAATGTATGAAGCTTTCAACACCACGTTCATAGCCTTAATTCCCAAATCGGATAACCCCAGAAGATTTAATGATTTTAGGCCTATATCTCTGTGTAATTGCATATATAAAATCATTGCTAAGATCATAGCAAACCGAATCAAGCCTATTTTATCACAGCATATTTCCAAGGAACAATTTTCTTTTCTGGAGAATCGTCAGATACATGAAGCTATTGGTATTTCTCAGGAAGGACTCCATTCCTTAAAAGTTAAGAATCTGAAAGGCATGATTCTTAAAATTGATTTATCAAAAGCATATGATAGGACAAGCTAGTTGTATATTAGGATGTTGTTGATTCACATAGGATTTCAAAATGCCTTTATAAATTGGATTATGTGTTGTTTAACATTTGTTTCTTTCAGCATTATTATTAATGGGTTGGCTACAAACTTCTTCCATGCAAAACGTGGCCTTCGGCAAGGTTTCTCATTATCGCCTTTGTTATTCCTTTTAGTCATGGAAGGACTTAGCAGGTTTCTATCCAAAGAGAGGGCCCAAGGGAGATTCAAAGGTGTAAAAATTGCTGAAAATATTATTTTGTCTCATTTACTTTTCGTAGATGATGTTCTCATCTTCATGAGTGGAGCCATCAATGATTCAACAATACTCTCCAAATATTTTGTAAAGCTACAGGGATGGAGACTAATCAGGAGAAATCTACATTATCTGCTACAGGTTGTTCCCAATTTGAATTAAACTATGCTCATCAAAGGTTTCCCTATCGGCAGATGGAATTTGAAGAAGGACTGAAATATTTGGGTTTCTGACTAAAACCTAATAATTATAAAATTGCAGATTGGATGTGGCTTGTGGAAAATATTGAAAGTAGAATCAATGTTTGGTATCACATATGGTTATCAAGAGTGGGTCAATTGGTACTTATTAAGTTAGTTTTGGAGGCCATCCTTGTTTACTAGATGTCTTTATCATGGATTCCTAAGGGCATCCTTCACAGAATACAACAAATTTGTTGTAGGTTTCTTTGGAGAGGAAAAAGGAAGGCAAACTCTTTGCATGAGTAAGGTGGGATCTCATTTCCCTCCCTAAAAAGTGGGGAGGTTGGGGGATGAAAAACTTAACATGTTTCTCAAAAGATCTTGCAGCAAAAATGGGATGGAAACTGATTACATCAGACAGTTTATGGACAGAAGTGGTGATCAAAAAATACATTAGCCCTCTTCCAATTGAGGAATGGATTAGATTACCAACGTGGAACAGGTTAGAAGTGTCTACGATATGGAGAGTGATCTTAAATTAAATTGGTTATATCATAGCAAGATTGTCTTGGAGAGTTGGATATGGAGTGAAGATACAGATAGGTACAGATGCATTGTCTCGAAGTGGCAATGCGCACATTCCCCATCCATATTTGATTCAATTTTTTGTGGCCTCAGGTAGAAGAACTTTAGGTCAGATTGCAGATCCAGATAATTCCACTTTATTTGGTCAAAAATGGTGGTCTGCCCAAGAAATTAAGATTCTGGCACAATGGCATCAAGATTGGGAACAATACACCAATGCACTCACAGTTGCGCATGTTAGAATTTTGGATCGTGAAGATGAACTTATATGGTATCTGGTCGCCCATGGTAGATACACACCAAAATATGGCTACTCATTCATTTTTGAAGATCACGAACCTGAAATTGTTGCCTGGTGGTGGCGTCCATTACGGAAGCTTAAAGGTTTGGCTAAAGCAAAGCTCTTTATGTGGTGTCTCTTATGTAACAAAGCTCCCACTGGGGACAATCTGAAATGCAGAGCTTTTCAAGGACCAACATGGTGCATTTTATGCAAGGATAACGAAGAAATAATAAATTATTTATTCCTGCAATGTCCAGTTTCAATCCAAATATGGAATCATATTTATCAATCGTTGGCAATCAACATTAGATGGCAAGGAGAATCCATTGCAGAGGCATGGGAGTCATGCTGGAATAGGGCTCACCCTACCAAGCTCTGGAACCTTCCCCTTTTGTTTTGTTGGGGAATTTGGTTAGGCGGGAACTAAAAAAATCAGGATAAAGATAAACACTCGATCACTATTTGTACTCAATCAATGGCAATTTATAACATGATACCTGAGAATGAGCATATACAGAGGTCTCAAAACATATGTGTATAAATTATCGACAAATCCATACCCTGGGCTTATTTTGATGGATCAACTTAGCAGGAAGGATGTGGAGGAGGTGCAATATTGTTTTTAAAAGAATATCATTTTTTTAAATGAAAATTGGTTTAGGGAGAGGCACAAACAATTACGTGGAACTTAACAACCTTAGACTTATGCTCCTATTTTCCCTTGAGAAAGGTTTTCGTCAACTCCAAATTTTTGGTGATTCTAAAATTGTTATAAATTGGTTCAATATTCAATCAAATTTTCACATGCACACACTCAGGAATTTGTTGGAAGAAATATTATCTCTAAAATCGCAATTTGACTATGTGACCTGTCGTCATATTTACAAGGAAAGGAACCATATTTCCGATAGTTTATCCAAAGAAGTAGTGCAACAACCTTTTGGTAATTGGATGATTCAGGAACAGATTGGTCAAGACTTCTATCAGTACTTCCACCACCCATTCATTGATCAACGGGCACAAGAAGCGCATCAACATGATACACTTCAGCACATATATGGAATTTTGTGTTATTTTTCTGAATATATAGAAATATCTGGAAGTGTATATTTGTTTTTTGAAATGATACAATAATTAACTCATACTATATTCCTTTTGGGACACTTTACAGTGTGTGGCCTGGTGTGGCCACCAATTTTGAGATATGCTCCTTTGAAGCATTTACAACATGTAATTTCAATATTTTATATAATGAAAGTTATGATTTTTCCCTTGGAAAAAAAATGTGGTTGACATACGCCATAGTCGTTAATAAAAGAGTTGACCATTAACACAAAACAAGTCATACAAGTTGACTCAATATATGTTAACTTTATTTAACCTAAATTTTTTATAAATCTAACATAATAAAATATATAATATTTTTAAAATCCTGAAGTAATCATAACCTAAAGCTACTATTAAGTCTCCCCTTTTATGCCTTTTATACCCCATATTTTCCTCTATTTTTTACCAACTTTACCTTGAAACCTACTCATCACTTGCCTACCTTCTTCAAGAACATGAATTTTAGCCTCCTTGTGTATATATGAGGTAATTTATATTTTAAAGCATGGTTTTATGATTTATTGTTAGTAGGAATGAAATAGTTGATTCTTTGTACTCTCTAATTGTTTGGATTGTCTCACATAGATTTTAGACCCTGTTCCTACTTGTTCGATACCAACATTGCTCAGCTGGTACCTGTGTTCCTGCTTATCCAGTACCCATGCACTTGTGTTCATTTGGTACCCATGCGCCTGTGTTCATCTGGTACCCATGCACCTTTGTTCATCCAGTACCTTTGCTCATCCGCTACTCGCATAACTGTATTCATCTAGTACCTGGGTTCATCTGGCACCAATATCACTCATCTGATACCGACTGTGTCCAGCTTGTACCTGCGGTTGTTCTGCACTACCTGCATTCATCCAGTACCGAGCCCGACTCTTCATCTTCGACAGTTCGAGTGATATTCCTTCAATGAGATCGAGGGAACTAATGGTCAACGCATTACCTTTTTATGGAAAATTGAGAGGATATGCTTCATCACTCATGCACTGCATGTCATGAGGATGAAACCAAGTATGTAAAAGAAAGTGAACTGTATATTTTTATAACGATTTGATATTATCTTTTAACATTGTATGTAATGACCATTCCTCTATAAGAGAAGGCTCGTAGATGATAGGTGTTAGAGAGAGACAATTAGTAAGACAGTTGCAGTTAGAATTGGAGAGAGAGAGTTAGTAACACAGTTAGAGTTGGAGACAGAGTTTTAACATTATTGTTATGCTGGAGACTTGATTTTGTAATCCTTTCTTTTGAAATCAATGATATAAGAAACAATTGATGAATTTGATGTGTCAGTGGATTCCTTAGTTCTATAAATTCTTCCAACTTTCCTTGGTAGCTCAGTAAGGGCCCACCGAAGCCATAAAGGCAAGTTTTTATTACATTTATTGTGAATTTAGTTTGGTTTATGTGTGAAGAGTGACTTAGTGTGATAATTCAATTTCAAAGTGTTTTATATGATTCCATTTTTGAGTAATCTATTGGAGAGTGTGAGATATAAATCTGGATATGTTAATTTATGGGTGATAACACATTGGTTTTATGAATGCAAACTTATTTCTCGGGTTGTAGGTTTCAGTGTTGAATTATAATTCAAAAGAACATGAAGAGTTAAGAACAGACATCTCACCATTCACCTACATGTGTCGTTAAGTGAAGACTCTTGTCATACCTAATATTTCTTGTACAAGAATGTATGGCTTCCTTTAGAACTTGTTAGATTAGGAATGCTTTGCTTTGATGCTTGATTGCAGTAAGTTAATTGAAATCAGCTGCTACAGGAAAACAGAGTTGAATCTTGAGAAAGAACCTTTAGATTACATGCTTATTAAGATTTTGTTTCTAAGTTTTTTTTTCTAATTATGTCAGGAATTTAGATAGAAATTTGTCAAATGGAGTATTGGTTTTGAATGCTTTTTATCTAGGTTACACTCATCAAACATAGGAACTTATCCATTATCAGCACATATAGTGTATCAACTCTATTGATTACAAATCCTTGGTTGATAATTTAATTTGTGGGATATATCATTCATATAATTTCCCCAACATCTACCTTTAAAGAAATAAAACCTAAACCGTTACAATTGGAAGACATGAAGCATTGTATCTATCTTTGACGGAGGTAGATGGAACATTAATCTTTTGGAAAGTTTTAGAACATTAGTGAACATGGAAAATTATCATTTTCCCTACAGGTGAATGTATAACACACATTTGAAATCTTGAATTTCAAATATGTATTATAAACATAATATTTTAATTGTCAAAGTATTTTAAAAATTTTGAAATATAGAGTGAGAGAGAGTGGGAGAGAATGGTAAGAGAGAGGGGGGGACACAAAGATGGAGAGAGGGAGAGGAAGAGAGAGTCTCCAAGAAATATAGGGAGCTCTAGAGATGGAGTTGGAGGAAAAGATAGGGAAGGAAGAAGTTCAAGACATATAGAGAGAGAAAGGTGGAGAGAGAGAGTGTGTGTGTGTGACAATGGAGAGATGGAGAGAGAGTGTGTATGTTTGGGGGTGAGATAGAAAGACAAAGAAGGAGAGATGGAGAGAAGGGGGAGAGAGAATGAGAGAGGTAGGGAGATATTCAATAGAGTTGCAGGACGAAAATCAAGAGAGTGAGTGAGTGACGTGGGGGAGAAACAAAGGGAGGTGGGAGATAAAGGAAGAGAGAGAGGACTTGAGAGGGAGGGAGTGAGAGAGAGATGGAGTTGGAGTGGGAGAGAGGAGGTAAGAATAAATACATATATATAGAGAAAGGTGGAGAGAGAGAGAGGGAGTGGCAAGGGAGATGGAGAGAGAGAGAGAGGGGGGGTGACAAGGGAGATGGAGAGATAGGGAGAGAGGAGAGTAGCAGGGAAGAGAGATAGAAGGGGAGATAGAGTGAGAGAAGGGGAAGAGAGAGAGGGTGGGAGAGGGAGAGAGATATAGATAGATATGGAAAAATAATGTGTATGGTTTCGGGGTGATATAAAGAGATGAAGAAGGAGAGATAGAGGGAGATAGAGAATAGATGAAAGGGGGAGAGAGAGAAGAAGAGAGAGTGTGTGTTTTGGGGAGGTGATATAGAGAGACAAAGAAGGAGAGATAGAGGGAGAGATCGATATAAATGGAGGGGGGAGAGAAAGGGAAGAAAATTGTTTACACTAGATGAATTGATTTCAGTGTACATGTGTCGATTTTATATTCCTATTTTATTTCTTGCAAATTAGATGAATTGATTTATGTGTAGATTGTAACAGTCCAAAAATAAATATCTAATTAACATTAAATTTAAATCAGAGTGGCATTTACCTAGCCAAATAAACATGTAATTAAATTCAACTATGAATAGTGCTTACCTGTGGTAGAAGTAGGCTTACCGCAACAAGGTTTTGGGGACGACTCTCCACCCAACCATAGGCTCAATTGTGCAAGGATTTGCTACAACTGGCCACCCCCGAGCCCTCAATCAACGTACTACTGCCAGTGACTCCTATGTCTTAGAACACCATTCTCCCAAGAGAATGAAAGATAGAATCTCGGAAAGATGGAATGCCTCCCATCCTCCTCACCATCTATTAAATAGAACAAACATTGGAAGGGGAACCACATGCACACACTCCATGTGTCTACATGCAACTTTCTTTTGATTTTAGCTTTCTTGTTTTATTTCTTTACTTTTCTTTTGATTTTTAGCTTTCTTGTTTTATTTCCTTCTTTTTGATAGTTTTCTTGTTTTATTTCTATTTATTCTTATTTTGAGCTTTAGTATGGTTATTACTATTTTTATTTTTATTTATTTTCTTTGTATATATTTTTAATATCATTTATTATTTAACATTTATGATTTATTGTTTTTTATTGTTTTTATTATTTATTATTAAGTGATTTATTTATTATTATTTATTTTCTATTATTAATTATTATTTTTATTATTTATTATTATTTATTATTTATTATTAAGGGAGGGATATTACATAGTGTCAATTTGAGTTAAGAACATATCATAAAAGTCTTGAGTATATCTTCACACAAAAGGACCTTAATGCTCGACAACGACGCTGGAGTGAGCTATTTAGTGATTATGATTTCAAGATATCCTATATTAAGGGAAAAGAGAACAAAGTGGCAGATGCTTTAAGCAGGAGACCTAGACTTCATTCAATGTCGGCATTAAAGATAGACTTGAGGAGCCAGATTCTAAATCATCTAGTAGGGGACCCACATTACCAGCAAATAAAATTTGCCTTACAAGAAGAGGTACCTGTGGCAACCAAGTGGGAGGAATACACCTTAGAAAATGATGGATTGCTATGATATAAGGGTAGGATTTATGTCCCAGAAGATGATGATCTTCGGAATTTAATAATCAAGGAAGCCCATCAAGCTCCATACGCTGCACATCCAGAGTCTAGAAAATGTATGCAGACTTAAAACAACTATTTTTCTGGACAGGAATGAAAAAGGATATAACAATGTTTGTGGCTCGATGTTTAGAATTTCAACAGGTTAAAGCTGAACATCGTCACCCGGCAAGGCTTTTACAACCCCATGATATACCAGAAACTAAGTGGGAAGTTGTTTCGATGGATTTTGTTGGAGGCTTACCTATGACATCCCAGAGACATGACTGTATTATGGTTGTGGTTGATAAATTAACTAAGAGTGCTCATTTCATTCCAGTCAAGACCACCTTTGAAGCATCAGCTATCGCTCAAATTTTCCTGAAAGAAATAATTTGCCTTCATGGAGTACCACGAAAGATAATATCTGATAGAGATGCACGTTTTACTTCCAGATTTTGGAAAAGTCTATTACAATATATGGGAACACAACTGAATTTTAGTACAGCATATCACCCAGAGACAGATGGTCAAACAGAAAGAGTAAACCAAGTGTTGGAGGACATGCTAAGAATGTATGTCATGGATCAACAAAACCAATGGGAGAAATACCTTCCCTTAGTAGAGTTTGCCTACAACAATAGTTACCACAGTTCAATACAGGCAGCTCCCTTCGAAATCTTGTATGGAAGACCATGTCGTACTCCGTTAAGTTGGGATCGATTAGAGGACCGAGTCATGTTGGGACCTGAAATGCTCCAAGAAATGGAAGGACAAATGGCCACAATTAAGACAAAGCAAATAAATAAAAATAAAAATAGTAATAACCATACTAAAGCTCAAAATAAGAATAAATAGAAATAAAATAAGAAAACTATCAAA
Organism: Pinus tabuliformis; assembly: GCA_031772625.1. Classification (NCBI taxonomy): domain Eukaryota; kingdom Viridiplantae; phylum Streptophyta; class Pinopsida; order Pinales; family Pinaceae; genus Pinus; species Pinus tabuliformis. Next base: position 328,625,322 of record CM062816.1, on the reverse strand, counting down.
AAGAAGGAAATAAAACAAGAAAGCTAAAAATCAAAAGAAAAGTAAAGAAATAAAACAAGAAAGCTAAAAATCAAAAGAAAGTTGCATGTAGACACATGGAGTGTGTGCATGTGGTTCCCCTTCTAATGTTTGTTCTATTTAATAGATGGTGAGGAGGATGGGAGGCATTCCATCTTTCCGAGATTATATCTTTAATTCTCTTGGGAGAATGGTGTTCTAAGACATAGGAGTCACTGGCAGTAGTACGTTGATTGAGGGTTCGGGGGTGGCCAGTTGTAGCAAATCCTTGCACAATTAGGCCTATGGTTGGGTGGAGAGTCGTCCCCAAAACCTTGTTGCAGTAAGCCTACTTCTACCACAGGTAAGCACTATTCATAGTTGAATTTAATTACATGTTTATTTGGCTAGGTAAATGCCACTCTGATTTAAATTTAATGTTAATTAGAAAAGTTAATTAGATATTTATTTTTGGACTGTTACATATGATATCAGAGCAAGGTTCAACCCTTATGACCTTTGGGCATCTAATATATATATATATATATATATATAAATTTTAGGATATTTAACTTGACTTGTTTTGAAAGTTACAGGATGCTTCCTTTCCTACGAGTAATTTCCATGGCAACTGAACTTTGGAATCGGGGTTTCTAGATTTCTGCAATTCTGATTTGTTTTCATTAATTCGTTAGCCATTTTTGACAATTGTTTGCAGGCTCTGCCACAACATGAACCGAGTGGTGTTTGTTTTTATGATAGGTATTAGATAAAGCTTGTTTATCATAAATTTATTTATATTGTGGTTTCTGCGATCATTTTTGTCCGATTTTTTTTTGGTAATCAACATGCACTTTCCCCATCTGCTTGGCTTTTATATTCCAGCGTGTGTAATCTCTAGTCTCCGCTTAAAAAGAACCAGCTCATCAGTAGCCATGGCGCAAGAGGGCAGCTGTTCCTTTGGTAGAATTTTAATTTGTGCACCAGTATCAGTTCTCATTTTCTCAATTTCCCCAATACGTGATGAGCTAGAACCATAACCATCAACACCAGAACTGCGTTGAACTAATAGACTATTCGAATCCAATCCAAGACAACACGAGGGTGAAATGAGAAGAAAAGAAACCCTTTTTGTTTTCAATTCAATCGTTAGGCATAGACGATTCAATCCAATCCGGGAGAAAACTTGGGGCAAAAAGAAACCAAACCCTTTTTAAATTCAATAAAAACAGTGGCCTCCATGGGTCGATTCGCACGGTCAAAGCAGACATAGTCATCCTTAGAAATAATCGTCTTGCCTGCTTTATGTTTTGCTTTGCTTTGCTTTGCGTTTGGTGGGAATGATGGGTATTATTCGTAGCGGGTTTCATTTCATCGCAGGGACTGCATTTGGGATCTACGTGGCGCAGAATTACAACGTCCCCAACATCCAGAAACTCATCAATACAGGTCTCCTCATGGCCAAGCATTATGAAGAAAACTATCGGAAGCCCAAAAAGTCTAACAAGTTGGATGATATAGATAACGATGACCATTAGGCAGGCAGGGAGGTATCCTGTTATTTGGTATTTGATTTTCTATCTATTTTTTCCTAAAACAGTAGCTCCATGCCTCTGATATTAATGAGATTGAGAGAGTTTTCTAAAATTTTGGGGATTTTGCAATGGAATTGGCATATAGATATAGATATTCCTTATTTTCATCAACTGTGAATACTTCGGGCTGTAAACATTTGGGCAATGGGCCCCTCTATCATCCAGATTAATAAAATAGGGTTGTTTGAAGTCGGTTTTTTCAATCATGTCTATTTCTGTAACATGCAGTTTGTTTTGTTTCCACTTTCATTACTTTGTAACGTCTGCATATCTTTTAAAGTAAAAGTGTTGTCACTGATTTTTTTTGGACACTTAGGGTATTGGATACAAGTTCTAAATTCTTGTAGACAGCTTTGGTTTGTGTCATTGTGTTAGTGTGGTTAGTGTGCATGTATGTCATTCTACGTGCTTGGAAAAATTTAGACTCAACTTGTTAGTTGGGTTGCAGGTGTCACTGAAGCATGTTATGGGCACAAGTTCTGGAAAGTACTTGCGTTCTGTTTGTTGAATCATTTGCGGCTTTGTGACTATCCTAGCACAAACTTGTTTTGGGCATTAAGCTGTGACCTACTGGTATTGAAACTTATTGGTTTGGATCTGGTTCAAATTTGGTATATCCTAAGAGGCATCCACTTGGGCAGTTGTGCACTCCTCTTTAACCATGCCTAGCATCCAAAATCTCAAAACCCTTCGCCATGAGACGCAGGACGAACTCCATAGCCATGGACCAATGTATCATCAATTTTATTAACATTTTCGCCTTTGCATTTTCTGTTATTCCTCTGTTTGATTTGATGGCTGAATTCGTCTCTAGATGCTCACTGTGGTTACCAACGAAGACCAAGTTTACGTATCAGTCTAATCTCCATGAATTCTGAGAAAATAAGTGTTGAGTTTAGAATCATGCATGTTGCTAAGATTATTTGTGGGATACATCTGAAGTATTTATGCTTTACGTTTTTTATTTATACAAGAAATTAATCACGTTATATTGTTGAAATGAAAATGAAGCGACATATCATTTGTAATATTGCGCCAATACGGCTTGCAACCTGTTCTGGAATGTATATGGCAATTCACATATCCAGAATTGAATCTGCTACAGTTTTCATTATCTGGGTCAAATATATAGACCCCCAAAACATTTATGGATTAAGGGAATTGGATCTTTTATGTGATGAATTTTAATTGCAGAATTCCAGTCATACATACTCGAAAAACCACCCGGACAAGGGCATCTATGCAATTAAATTTTACCTGGGAATTACACCAACCTGGGGCCACACCAGCTTATTCACTCATTGTAATTTTTGGTGGCCAAGTTTTATTACTGCTATTCTATTCTACACCCAGTAAACAATAATATCATCATCGCATATCTATATATATTCACTCATTGAAATTTTTGGCATCTAGTCTCGTTACTACTGGTGCTTGAATATGTGATACATTCTTATCACGAGGTTTTAAAATTGTTGTTCGGGCTAGGTCTTGCCATCTGTGGTATCTGTTGTTGATTTATTTTTTTTTTCTTATCATACACAAATCTCTCCATATTTTTTAATCCAAGAAAGCTTTATGGGATCCCTCGTATCTGGATTGAGGGTTGTATCCGCGGAGAGTATCGTTAAGTAGCTATTCAAACAATATCAGCATTCATGATAATTTAGTATTCGGTGTTGGCACTTCCACTTCTGTAAATCTAGTTTTATCGAGGGTGGGACGTTGTCTGTACTTTTAGAACTACTATCTTCACCGAGTCAGAACTTCTTAATTTGATTATTTTTTTTATTGTAATTTAGCATTAATTGTTTCTATTTGCTTACCTTGTGCCCCGAGATTCATATCTCCGTTTCCACTTGCCTTTACTAAAATGCCTTTAATGTACTGTGAAACTCTTTGTACTGCGAAATATCTGTTTTTGACCCAACTGCCAACATCTACTAGGATTGAAAAATAGCTAGCCGGAGATCAGTTATTGAACCTGCTAAAACAATGAATCAATTGAGCTAACTCAGTGCTAGTAAGATTAAACATAGCTTCCTAGCTGGACTAAAAAAGGAGGTCACATAATGAAACGTGTTGAAACAGTGAATCTATTGAGCCATCTCAATGGACTTCTGCTCATAGTAAGTTAAATATTTTGATTATAATAATTGTTATATAATAGAAGTATAAAAAAATGTCTTACATTGTAAATAATAAATTTCCTCTTTACAAGTGTTTTGCTATAAAAGGTTATAGTTTCTATTATTAGTTTATGTTAAAATGGAATTCTTGAAGGAGCAATTACCTACCTTGGATGAGGAAAAGGCACTATTGATTGTGTAAATGGTACTATTGATCTTATAGTGTGTGCAGATTTCTCGACATTATTGTCGAAAGGAACAATGGAATTTGCAGGAACACGCATAGCCATGGCCGCAAGCTTACAATCTTCTGTCTTATGCAGGCAATTTTATGGCTAAATGTATTGTAATTTAAGGGATTAGAAATGGTGTTGCCTTCGCGGGTGCACTTGCAGGCAGACCATATAATTAATAAAATGATTTTTTTTGTGTTGGGGAGGAATAACCTTCCCAGTCATCCGATCCGGTTCTGGGTCGGGTGGCAGTGTCTCTTCTTTATGGTGTGGAATATTTCTTTGGTTGTTTGATTTCTTAAATCCCCTTAGAGTAATCATTTAATGGTTAAGTTATGATTGCTTAATCAGGTACTCAAAATATTTCACTGTACAGCACAAAATTTCGATCCTTAAAAATCATGAATCTATAGAATTAATATTGGTGTGACATATAATGATGAATAAATTTTCTTTCGAAGATCAAAGTACCTTCTTAACACAATAATGCCACCAACATTGAGACAATTCTCTAAGTTTTATTCTGACATCATTAGTACCTTCTAATTCATGTTTTCCACGGTTTATACTACGGAAATTTGTAATTGTTGATAATTTATGGTTTAATTATGGTTTAAGTATTGTGATTGTTGATGATATAAACATATCTTATTAAACTCATAACTCTGATAATAAGGATAACTTATTAACCTTATTAGACTTTGATAATAATTATTATTGAGTATATTGGTTCTTATTTTATGATGAATCTTGAGTTACAGTAGTGTTTTTATTTCTCTTACAAGGTCTCTAGATCAACCTTCTTTTCTTTTACAGTTCATCAAATTTTTTAATCACATTTTGATAACTGATCTGGCTTTGGTAGACTGATATACTTGTTAAACTAGCTACAACCAGCTTATTTTTTTTTATATCATTACAAAAGTCTGATATTAAATTATAGAAGTAAGACCTGATATTAAATTAAGTGTAAGTTAAAGTTTGGTGCACTCATTAGTTCCTCATTGGTTTTTTTTTTTTCATACATCATTATACACAGCAGATTATTTGGTATGGATACCGGTCCTTTCCTCTGTGGTTCTCTGCTCTCATTACATGGTAAAACCACTATCTCACTTTCTTGAGTTGTTTGTGCTTGCATAGCTCTCTCCATCACAACCATATAACAAAACAAAAATCTAAATGAGTCACATAATTAAAGATATAGTTTTATTATGACTCATAGAGTCATTGGAAAAGTATATAATCTTGTAATCTTGGATGATGATAATCTACCCATAATTGACGATGTATAATTCTCTGAAAGATTGCACTATTGAAATGGTATACTGGAATGTTTTTTTGTAACAAATCTTTAATGCTAGTGTAACTACTCACCACCGGTTCATTTTACTACACAGTTTACATAGCACTTGAAGTATTTGGATAATTGAAGTTGAAATTTGTCACCAATTAAAGTGCTCTAAAATAGTGAAATCTGTTCCAATTCACAATGGATAAACTCTGATATCTTATTACCTTTAGATGATCATTGTTCACTAGCATCTGTTCATTATTTTATTGTTCAATCTGATCTAAAAACACAGAGATAACATTCCTTGAATACTATTATTTGCATTAGCTTGTTGTTCTCATTGTCCTTTAGCAATAGCAACTGCTTGGCATTTCTCTGGTCTATTATTGCAAGAACACATCTCTCTCAATATGATCTTCTAATAAATTTAATTTTGCACTGCCATTGCCATTCAGATTACATGTATCTGCTCATTTACTACTATATTCTCAATGGAAAATTGTATAGACTTGGATTTTAGTTTAGATGTTGAGTATAATGTTACATGAGGTTTCATGATTCAAGTTTAATTGCATATAGTGGATAAAGATGTCTAAAGAGAAATGGAAAGGAGAAACTTGCTAATGATAGTTCATGTGATTATGGCCTACTTGGATCAGATGTTTAAGGTGGTAGAGAAGAAGTATCACAACATGGGTAAGAAATCAATAAGAAGAAACAACCTATTTTAGAACATAATGGAAGAGTTTGGTACAATCATGACTTGGTACTCTAAAGGTATCACTATAAGGTCTATCTAAGGATGATGCACATAAAGAAGAAAATATTGGCAATCAACTAATGAACTTGAAAAATCAGGGTAATAATGAAGGTTATTTTACGGAACCTGTAAGGTATGATAAATAGAATGATTGGAGAAGAGAAGTTGTGTGCATAACAACATCTATAACAATGGGAGAGCCACATTGTAAAGTTTCATAGGTGACTAACTATATGAATGAAGTAGACAACAAGACGTATGATCAGGAGATCTTATTATGTTGATGTCTTAAAATAGGAAAAGATAAGCGGATTACACTTGGTATCTATCTTAATGAATTTATTTATCAGGTATTACCCAAGTTGGAAATAGTAACAACATTTCCAAGGTATATCAGTGCTATAGGAGAGGAGGAAAAACCACAATGATTGGAGGTGAGAAATTCAAGTCAATTTAATAAAATAGAATGAAGTGAAGAAACTTCCATTTTTGAAGCCAAATAAACATGTAATTAAATTCAACTATGAATAGTGCTTACTTGTGGTAGAAGTAGGCTTACCGCAACAAGGTTTTGGGGACGACTCTCCACCCAACCATAGGCTCAATTGTGCAAGAATTTGCTACAACTGGCCACCCCCGAGCCCTCAATCAACGTACTACTGCCAGTGACTCCTATGTCTTAAAACACCATTCTCCCAAGAGAATGAAAGATAGAATCTCGGAAAGATGGAATGCCTCCCATCCTCCTCACCATCTATTAAATAGAACAAACATTGGAAGGGGAACCACATACACACACTCCATGTGTCTACATGCAACTTTCTTTTGATTTTTAGCTTTCTTGTTTTATTTCTTTACTTTTCTTTTGATTTTTAGCTTTCTTGTTTTATTTCCTTCTTTTTGATAATTTTCTTGTTTTATTTCTATTTATTCTTATTTGGAGCTTTAGTATGGTTATTAATATTTTTATTTTTATTTATTTTCTTTGTATATATTTTTAATATCATTTATTATTTAACATTTATGAGTTATTGTTTTTTATTGTTTTTATTATTTATTATTAAGTGATTTATTTATTATTATTTATTATTTCTATTATTAATTATTATTTTTATTATTTATTATTTATTATTATTTATTATTTATTATTATTTATTATTATTTATTATTTATTATTTATTATTATTTATTATTTATTATTTATTATTAAGGGGAGGGATATTACATAGATGTTGATTTCTAATTCTATTTCATTGCTTGCATTAAATGCATTCATTTAATTAAATATGTTAATTTATAGTCTTGTTTGATGGAGTTTGCATTAGATGTAGTGATTTCAGTGTAGATGTTGATTCCTAATCCTATTTGACTGCTCACACTAGATGCATTAATTTCAGTGTAGATGTTGATTTCTAATCCTATTTGATTGCTTGCATTAGATGCATTGATTTTAGTGTAGATGTTGATTTCTTATCCTATTTGACAATTTGCATTAGATGCATTGATTTCAATGAAGATGTTGATTCTGATAAAATGATGTAACTATATATATGGTGTAAATTAATTTCAAGGTAATTAGTTTAACATTGTGCATTGATTTCAGTGTAAGCACAAAAAAATTATTCACGACACTCTTTATGACTAAGATTTTGTAGATAACCTCAAACAAATTAAAATTGAATAAAACTTGTATTTGTAACTTTTACATCTCCACATCTTTTAAAATTGAATATATAACTTATTTCAATCATATTTGAGTTTAAAAAAATTGAATAAAACTTAAATTTCCATCATAAGGAATTGATTGAAATACTTGGATAACTACTTGTAAATTTAGGAAATTTGATAACATTATATAAAATTATAGAAATGTTGTCATTTATTGTTGTTTGACCTATATATTAAATTTCAATACGAACTGACTTATATCATGTTATGACTAAGCTCTTGTAAATAATCTCAAAAGAGATAATGTTGAATAAGACCTATTTGTTGTTTACATGACATCTTTTAATATTTAAATTGAATAAAACTTATTTCAATCATATTTGTGTTTTTTAATTGAACCTTAACATAAAAAATTGATTGAAATACTTAAAAAGGTTGTCCATGTAAGGGTATATGGGTTGGTCACAAAACAAATCATATATATATATATACCCACCCTCCTCCCATATTTACCCAAGATAATCGGCTTACTGAGGTAAACATGTGATGAAGAGTTATATGATATGACTCAACCTCCGAGATCACCTTAAGGAAGTGGAATCGACAAAACCAAAATCTTACTGATTTCCCTCAGGTGCTACAAGATCCCCATGGGCTAAACCACTCTTCCAGGTCCCAAATTCAATTTAAGCCTCTTTTTCAATGCCCTGGACTCCCATACGCTAGCACAACACTGCAGAAATTTAATTGTAGCCCTCTAGTCACATGCATAAACCTGCAAGGGAGCGACTGCAGTATTTTTCGTATGCCTACGATCACAAGATCTGAGACACTTTTTCAATGCTAGTCTCCAGAGCACTGCTCAAAACTTAATGAAACTTTCTAGAACAATGAATGATACAAAGATAAATCCTTTAATTCAAAACTTGATCAAGTACTTAACTCGACCCATACTAACCATGACATACATTTCGTCAAACACATCAGAACATGTAATGTACAAGTCATAATTACATATTTGAACATAGAGGTTTGTTGCTCTCATATAGTAGTTGCATTATCATCTATTAGGTCATACATTGATTATCCATCCATTTACTAATCAAAACATGGTGAGAGCCATGACTAATATATGTCATAAAACCATGCTTATAACCAATATATAATCAAAATAATAACAATGATAGAACATCCATCAAAGCCACATAATAAAAATGTATTTACTCATGAAATATAAGGGAAAAGAGCTCTTATTAACATATGCAAAAGCCAACCAAGTTAGGGACTTCCATGTACCACCCGACCATAGATTGGGTTGAACCAAAGCTTTTTTTCACCCAATCACTCTCATGCCATATTCCAAGCATGAATGTGGGACTCACAACAGATCCAACCAAGGCTTCCTCGGGCTTTACCATGTATTATGCCATTACCGATCAAGGGATTTCCAGGCCCAAAACCCTCCCTTATACAACCAATATTGTTCGTGCATCCCACCATATACCGGTCAAGGGATCACTAGGCCCTAAACAAGCATGGATGCCTCTGGATCTCTCCACCTAAACCGTGAGGAATTTTTCCATATCCACCCTCAGGATTTACCGTGTATCCCACCATTTTCTAGTCAAGGGATTCCTAGGCGTTTGGGAATTTTCCTGATACCACCCCACTCAGTTTCAAAACCATCCGGTAATCCAGCTCAACCAAGTAAAAGAACTCCATCACACCATGGCTATCCAGAAATGGCAAGGCAAGGCTGAAACCACTATCACACCTAGAAAAACCCATGCCAATGACAACAAGAGAACCAAATACACACATGAATGTACCATGCATGCCAAAACTAGTAAGAAAATCATACATGCAACTTGATACCTGCAAGTAATCTCACTGTAGTCACTTGATCCAACTCTTCCTTGCTTGATCTTTGATTCCCTTTGCCTCCTTGTCCTTCATTTGTCTTCCTTTCTTCAATTCTAGGGTGTTCCAAGAAATACTCTAAGTTAGAAAGAGAGAGAGAATTGAGAGAGGGATCCACCCAAAAACTATCAAAAGGCCATGAATTGATCCTCAAAAGCCTTTTTATCAATGAGGCCCCTATTTTCTTCAATTTCCATTATTTACTCCTCACATGCAATTTGTGACCTTTCACCTTCCTTTTCTCCTCATTTCCATTATTTCATAAATAAAATGCCAATTAATGTTCTTTTCCTTTTCAATGCCTTTGTCATTTCCTTTGAATATTTCCCCTAGCCATAATAAACCAAATGAACACCCATTACTGTGTTTTTCCCAACATTCAACTTGGAATATGTGTCCAATGACCTTGGTCTTATTTTACCTTTATTAAATTTTATTACATGAAATTTTAACCTGGGGATGTTACAAAATCGTCCCCCTTGGCGGAACACCATCCTCGCTATTCTATGACACCTATAAACTAGCAACAACTGAAAACAATAACATACTACTTATGGAGCTTTATAACACATCTTGTTGTAATATTTACAATGACATCCTACTGAAAACATGACAAACATACCACTTACTGGAGCTTTATAACACAGCTCATTATAGTATTTACAATAACAACCACGTATACACTCATGCACATTTTCTCTGACCAACAAATAACCATATCGTTCATGGAGCTTTATAAGCATAACTCAATACAGTATTTACAATAATATACACATATGTACATTTTCTCTAACCATTAAATAAAATGATACGATGCCTGCATATGCAACAAGGGAATCTGAAGGCTCACACTTCCACCCTCAAAAGCAATACTAGGATTCACCTCCCTCCCATAAAATCCATAATCCACTGCCAAAGTCAAACTTTCATCTAATGTCTAGTGCTACAATCCTTGCACTACATGTTCTACCAGTGAACAATTACCATCTCATTATTCCAGGGAACACTCCCAATGTGCTTCTGATCCCATCTGGTAATGCTAATGACCAAAATCAATGTATTCATTAGCCTTCTCTTCTCTGATACACAATCCCCCAGGCAATCTGGTCACCCCCTTATGTGCAGTCACACACCTTCCAAGTTCCACGGGCATGCCCTTCTCTACTACATAGTCCATCGGGCGACCCCTCCCTTGGCAAGGTTTCCTCACATTAGAAGGTCCAAAAACCAAGGCATATTCCTCCCTCAAAACCATCATACTGGTCATAGCATTCTAATGGAAATAAATGGACACTATTAGGTACCGGTCCTAGAATGGACCTGCTCCTAAAGTGCTTTAACAACATACTGTTGCATGTTCTAATTCCTTTCATTGTTGCTATTAACATTCTTGTAGTCAGTTCCAACCACCCAACAATGCATTTCCATGCTTTCATGTACCAAGCACATAATTTCCATCAGATTAAAATAAATTGAAAGAAATTTGCATCATACCTCATTGGTGACCCATCTATAAGGTACACTTCCAATTTTGTTCACTTCCTGTCACAAGTCAAATAGTTATTTGGTCAAATCATCATGTATAAATAAATCACATATGATTAGCTCAAATGAAACCATCATAAATCATAATCATAAATCACATGTAACCATCATAAAAATTATAGATCACATGCATACTTAAAACTGATATAAAATACCAATACTTATCCTTCAATCAGTCCTTTTCTTCTACGTTTGTTATTTGTCCGTACACACGCTGAATTTGTAACACCCTCCTCCCAGATCCACCCAAGTAACCATGTCAACCGAGGTAAACATGAGACGAGAGGCTACTATGATCATATTCGACCTCCTAGGTAACCTTAAGGAAGTGGAATTGCCAAAACATCACACACAGTCATCCAACATCGTCAACAGAACCCTCAGGACACAATTCAGCCTGTCCCTGGGTCCCATTGTTGTCTAGGACCTCTAAGGCCATAGTCACTCTCATGTTATGGGAAAGGGAGTGACCAAATACCTAAAGTCGCTCTCATAGGCCTTTTTTCCAATGACTGTGGACTAAAGTTACCAGTTCTATGCCAGCGACCCCGAGATTTAAGCCACTTTTTCAGGACCAGAGCTGAGGCCACTTCCCAGAATGGAATGAAAGCTCAAAACCAAGTAAAGTACAGGGAAACAATGCTGCAAAAGTAAATAGTTGATCAAGACCTTAACCAAACCCCTAATAGCCATGACAAACATATCATCAACCTGTAACCTATAGGTGTAAACAACATAATTAAGTGTAGGGATCTCATACTTATCTGAGAATCGCCATGAACCATTTTTTCCTCATGTCATTTGTTGCATTATCACTTATTAGATCATAAACCATATCCATTGAAATACAAGTAAAAACATGTTGAGAGCCATACATAGTTGTTGTCATAAAATATACATCTAATCAGCATAATAGGAATAGAAATACAATAAACATATCAGCCATCAAAATCCATATATACACCAGTACATTTACACGTGAAAGTCAAGGAAATAAATTTCTCATTAATGAATACAATGAACCAACCAGAGATGGGACTACCATGTTCCACCTGACCATAGATTAGATGAGCCAAGTCTCTTTTCAGAAGCATGAATGTGGGACTCATAGAACACATCAAAAACACTAATCAATGTGGATGTTGTTAGCGCTTGAGATTTCACCTCAGGCTGAGAAAGGTAAACCTCAAGGCAACATCAAACCATTCAGCCTCGTAGCTAGCCCTACGAGGCAGGAGAAGGCTCTCTCCGGTCAATCTCGGTAGATTTTCAATAGGATGAGATGACCAACAATGTATCACTGATATTAGGCTAGTAAACTGGTTATAAAGGTTGATTTTGGGGGTTTTTGGGTGTTTTTGGTGGCAAATTGAGGAGCTGCAATTTAGGGTGCGGGGATTGGACACAGTTTCTGCAAGGGGGTCTTTGGGGCAAGGTAGGAGCCTGTATTGATGTCTTTAGCTGAAGTGGATGATTAGGAAGAAAGATAAGAAGGCTAAAGAGAGCAAACAATGGATTTGAATTCTCTTTAGACAGCAGAAAACATAGAAATTAAACAAATTTAAAAGTAGAGCATGGCAAGCATGAATTCTAACTTTATCACTTCATTTGTTTAATATGCAGTAGTATAGAAAGGAAATGAATCACATAACAAAGCTTACAATAACATGAAGAAACACACCATCAACACATGAGTCCACAAGAATCCCAAAGATGACTGCAAAACCCTGGTCTTCCTTAGCCAAAAATTGCAGAGATACAAGTGATAATACAATGATAGCCTCTCCCTCAAGAGTCCAACCATGAAAATGAGCAAGAAAGTACATAATATAGATGATCTAACCTCTTTCCCTGCCTCCATGGGTCGAGCTCACTATCCTAGGAGCTGTTTGAACCACTTCTAAACTAAGCACTACAAAATAGGCAGTCAAAACAACTTGCCTCTATAAACTTGGAAACCAGTTAATACATTCAATTTTTACCCTTTACATGAAAGAAACTTATAGAAGAGATAAACTAAAGTAAAAGTATCCAAAAAGTGCCACAAGTACAGTCAAGAGGATCACCATCCACCTCAGAAAGTCAAACTGGAGCTAAACTGCGTTTTTTGGGCTGAACTGGTCAAATCTGGCAAAGTTCCCTCAACGGGTCGCGCACATTTCCTCAACGGGTCGCGCACTTTGGAGCCCTGTTTGGAGGCCTTCTCGGTGTCAGAATGAGGTGAAGGATAGCTCGTTGGAAAGGTCTCTGAGTCTACTTTCCAACCCAACTGGAATTTTTGGATTTGGAGGTCATTTTCCCAGTCAAAAGTCAATTCTCCCAAGACTGCTTCTGCAACTCAAAAAAGGGGCAGAAAGTCAAATTTTGCCTGTATTTTGACCTTTTGGAGGCCCAAAACTCCATAAAAACTCAAGTCCATCCATAGGCATGTGTAAATTTGCATGACAAATCTAGAAATGCTGAGTTTTCGCAAAACGGAGCTACGATGACAAAGGGTCTCACCGGGGGTGAGACCCGTTGAGAAGCCAAAACCTGTAAATTTCCCAAAAATACCAAAATTACCCAAAATTCTCAAAAAAATTTGGGATTTGTGCTGTAGCTGATGCTAATGAGTGCCATGATCCTTGAGGGATGCGTCAGCCAAGATACGGAGTGGATTTGGCCTTCTTCTCCGTTTTAGTGCCTCAGTCAACCTCCTTTGAAAAACTTTCATTTTAGCCTTGCAAACATGCATCCTTGCCCAATAGTGATTTTTAATGTTTCTCAGCAGTCTTTTCTCTTGGTTGGCCTTAGCCGACAGCCTCTCTAAGTGTGCATTGACCTGGATGAGCATAGACTCACGATCAACAGGCAAAGGATCACCGGGCCTCCTTCGGTTTAGGACTCGGTCACTACGAATCCTCCATAGCTCATCAAGAACTTTCTCCTCCTCTAGTTGTTTGTTCCGCTGCTCCAGGTAGGTGATGGTCCATTGGGCACCCTCAAGTCTCCTCTGCAAAACATCATTCTCGGCCCTGAGATGTTGAATGATCTCCTTCGCCTCTTGGCTAGGAGAACTAACCTCAAGATCAATCACCGGATCCTCATGAATCATGGGCTCTTTGCCCCTCTGCAGTACCTGTGCTGGTGAAGAAAGCGAGGCCCCTTCCACCTGATGTGGAGATAACACTCGCTGATCTGAAGATGAAGGCGAGACCCCTTCCACCTGCTGTGGAGATAGTACTTGCCTAGCTGCTGCAAATAAGGCCCTTGGGCCTTTCTGATAGGTAACCAAAGGAGTGGAGCTGACATGTTGGGTGATGGGAGCATCAGGCTGCTGAGATGGTCCACCCTCCTCATGAATGGCCTCCTGATGTGGCTGAGGTGGCACTGTGAAAAACTCACAGGAGATGAACTCCTCCCATGAGATGCCCTGCTGAGTCAACTGATGAGAGACTATGAGCTGGATCAAACCATAGTGACAAAGGCTCCTGTACTGCTGAGCCGGGGTTTTCCTCTGCAACATGGGCACCATCCTCTGAATGTTATGAAATAAGAAGACCGGGAGGTTCATCATCTTCACCCGGGTGAAATGCATCAACAGGCGAATGTGATATGAATACACCAGTGAAAATCTGCCCTCACAGGTAAAGTAATGCATGATAAGTCTCATGAGGGGAGCATACTCGCTCCGGAGAAATCTGAATGGGAAAACAGTCAACAGTCTCACAAATGATGGCCGGACATAGGGCTCAAAGTGAACAAAATCAAGTAATCTGCGCTTAGGCCACACCTCACCCACATTTGGTATCCCTGTAGCCTGTGAGATCACCTCAGGTGTCAATGTGAAATTCACCCCTACAAGAGTGACATGTCCATCATGGAGGTGTAAGACAAACAAGCGGGTCAACTCTCTATGATGTTGAATCTGAGAGATCCTCTCACAAAACTGATAGCAAGACATGTACTGGAAGCAATTCACTGCCAAAGGACAGGCCTGTAATTCTGCCAAAGAAGTAGGCTCCTCCCGCTTATGATGTCCTCCCTTACCTCCTCTACGAGGCCTCCTCTGTTCCTCAACCTCTGTAGATGATGAATGGTCATCACTTTGCTCATAAGTTTCAGTTTCTGACATGGTTTTTGGAGCAAAGTGGACAAAATGAACTGTTGTCTCTGCCTGCAAAAGGTGCTGAAATCTATGCTGTTTCAAGGGGAACCAAACATGAGGGAAATGTTAGGGGAGGGAATTTTTAACAATGAATGGGAATATATAAGACAACAGGGAGTTTTTAAGGGAAGCTTTGCAAATCATATTCATATAGGAACACATTTTTATAAGGGAAATCATTTGCAAAGAGTTTTACATATGGGAAAAACATACATATAAGTGAACATGAGCACATATGCATATATGTATCAATAGGGAAATAGGGAAACCATATACAAAATTTGCTGATATATTCACCAATATTGGTTACTGTTGTCACATGAATCTTTTCTTTGCTTTTTACATGTATATGGTAGAGGGGATTTAGGGTTTCACTTTGTTTTGTTTTTGATACTTTGGGAGAGGGGTAGGGTTTGTAGTTTTAGTGATTTAGGGATGGGAAGGGGATTTGTATGTCATTGATAAAATAATCATGGGAAAAAGAAAGTGTATATGAGTGTGGGTAAAAGGAAAGGGAAAGGAAATCAACCAAAGGGAAAAAAAAAACAACTTGAAACATCATAAACCCTAACACCATTTGGGCATGAACATTGCAGCCATATCAATCCATTCATTTGCAATTTTTGAGGTTACAATCATAACACACAACCTTACATTCACCACCAATCTTGAAAACCATGCATAAAGAGCCTACCTCGACCGATTGAGAAGAGTTGAAGGGAAATTGAGGAATTTGTTTGAAGTTTGAATGCAAACAGCTGAACGGGTCACGCAGGCTTCCCAACGGGTCGCGCACCGCCCAACGGGTCACGCCCGTAGTAAATTTGCACTACGGGAAGGGTCTGGACGGGTCGCGCACCGCCCAACAGGTCGCGCACCTCCTTGAACGGGTCGCGCACCTCCAAACTGCCCGAAATCACTGTAATTTCGCCCTTTCTCCAATCACTCTCTCACAACCTCTCTTGCAAGCTTTGAAATGCACAATGAGATTGAAAGGACGGAATATGACCTTTTATAATCTTCATTTGAAAAAATTTCATCAATAAACCCACTTTATAAAGTCTATTTTAACACTTTTTTAAAACACTGATTTTTTGGTTTCCTTTATCTGAATTTGACTTTTTGAGTGCTTTGACTTGCTTCTTCTTGCAGGTAGATCATCTGAAGGACTGTGGCAAGGGGACCAGGGTTGTTGCTACCTTTTTGAAGACTTTTTGAAAATTTATTCTTTTTACAAAAATTTATCATGAATTTGGCTTTAAAATCAGAGTTTTTAAATCCAAGTTTAAAAATGAACTGTACATAATCAGAATATCAAAGAAACATGTTTACCATCCTCCCTCTGGCTTGCTGGTCACTCAAGGACTTTCAAAGACATGACCTTGCTGAGACAAATGACCAAAACCCTAGACCTAGGACCTTTGACCTTAAGACAAAACAAGACAAGCTTGAAAAACTCAATGACTGATATGACCTGATCCAGCAAAGCCAAGAGGGGTATGAATTGACCAGCTCCTCCATCAGGGTTATGGCATGCCTAACGGGATGCAAACTTTGACACTGATGAGACACCTACTAAATGCAAATGCAAAGAGCTTTGATCACTGATGGAGGGCTTTCAAGACCGACACTAACAGATGCCACCAGAGTTCTCTGCCTACATTGTGAGGAATTTGAGTGTCTCCTAGTCATTCAGGCTTTACCCTGCATCCGCAGTCTGATCCAGGGATCACTAGGCCCTACACTGAACCATACTCCCCAAGATTTATCATGCATTCCATCCCGGAATCACTAGGCCGAACAGAGAGAAAATCCACCTCTTGGCTTTACCATATATCCCGCCATTCATCAAAAAGGATTCCTAGGCCCACCAAGGCACACAATCTTGCTTTACCGCAACCCACTGTCTGGTTCAGAGGTTGCTAGGTCAAGGCTTTGTGCATCCTCAGTCCAATTCAGGGACCACGACACCATGTGTTTTTCAATTTGGAGATCCAATCCACTTAGCTTCGAATCCAATCCGGCCATCCCACATAAACCAAATGAGAGAATCCATCTCATAAAAACTATCAAGAAATGGTAAGGCTAGGCTGAAAATACTATCACACCTAGAAAAACCCATGCCATGGTAGAAACAAAACACATGCAATCCCATGCATGCCAAATCTAGCAAGGAAAATACACATGTGATTCGATACCTTCAATGAAGCCTACTGTAGCTGCTTGATCATGCCTTTCCCTACTTGATCTTTGCTTCCTCTTGCCTTCTTTTCCTTTCTTGCTCCAATTCCAAAGTGCTCCAAGAAAACTTTGTCTAAAAGTATGAGAGAGGGAGAGAGAGGGAGAATAATGAAAGAGCTCCAAAGCTAAACTAACAAAATGTTACCAATTGATCCTCAGAAGCCTTTTTATGAATGGGGCCTTATTTTCTTCATTTTCCATTATTTTCCTTCAATTTCCTCCTCACATACAACCTGTGAGCTTTCACATCCCTTTTCTCATAATTTCCATTATTTTCATAAATAAATGTGCCAAAAATGCCTTTTTGATTTTTAATGCCTTAGCCATTTCCTTTGCCAATTTCCTTAGCCATAAACAACCAAATAAACACCCCCTAGGATGTCATGCCCAACATTCAACTTGGAATAAGTGTCCCATTCATCTGTGGTTATTGTTTTTAACTTTTATTGCATGAAATTTTCACTAGGGTTGTTACATAACCCTCCCCCTTGAGGGACACCATCCTCGGTGTTCAATCACAAATATACCTTAGCAACCTGCTGAAAGAAGACATATTGCTCATGGAACTTTATAACACAACTCGATGCAGTATTTACAATGAAATATATGCTCAAGAAAAAAAGAACATCACGACAACATGACAATATACCGCATAGTGGAGCTTTATATCACAGCTCATTATGGTATTTACAATGATCATCTTGTTGAGTGACAATCCACATGACATCATAACATCATGGTAACAAAACCACATGATAGCATAATAACATGATAACATAATCATAATGACATGACACCCATACCACATAGTGGAGCTTTATAACACAGCTCGTTACGGTATTTACATCCATACACAAGTGTACATATAGCAACATCATCATAAATATAGATACCAAAACATATGCCAAATCATATACCAAAACATATATCAAACATATAATAACATCACATATAAATATATATCAAAACATCATATAACAAATATAAACCATCATAAAGCATATATCGATCGCAAGAAAACATATACTAAACCAACATAAAGCAAATACTAAACCACCATGAAGCATATACCAAGCCATCATAAGCAAATACTAAACCACCATAAAGCAATCACCAAACCACCATAAAGCAATCACCAGACCACCATAAGCAATCACCAAACCACCATATCAACGTTGCTTTGCCTCAACTAGCAAACAAGGAAGGATACATGGCCCGCATCTGATTCAATATCTCCCATGTAGCTTCATCGGGCCCAAAGTGCTTCCATTGCACTTTAACTTTCTCGATGCTTGGTTTCGAAGCATGAGAACCTTTTTCTGTAATATACATTGAGGCTCCGGCTGCAATTCTCCATTTGTTTCCACCTACAATATAGACCATTCAATTACATTATCAACATCATTAACATACTTCTTAAGCAAAGATACATGGAAAACATCGTGGAATTTCACTGTCAAAGGCAATATGAGTCGATAGGCTACTGGCCCAATCCTCTCAATGATACTGAAGGGTCCACAAAACCGTGGTGCCATCTTGACACATGAGCCAATCCACAAGGAGCTCTTCTTCAATTTGATGCGCAAGTACACCTGTTCCCCAGCCTGGAACTCCTTGAACAACCTTTTCCTATCTACATCACTCTTCTAGCTATCCTGTGTTGCCTTTAGATTCTTCTTGATCACCTGCATCTCCTGTTCCATGTCTGCCAACATATCTGGTCCAATCAATACTCTGCTAACTGGATCACTCCAACTGATAGGAGTGTTACAACTCCGCCCATACAATGCCTCAAAAGGACTCATCCTCAATGACTCATGATAAACCTTGTTGTATGCAAACTCAACCAAAGGGAGATACTCTTCACACTTTCATTGCTAATGCATCACATACATCCTCAACATGTCTTCCAATATCTTGCTGACCCTCTTTGTCTGTCCATCTATTTGTGGATGATAAGTTGTGCTAAAGGCTAACTTTGTGCGCAAACCTGCAAACAACTCCTTCCAAAACTTGGAAGTGAACTTTGCATCCCTATCTAACGTGATCTTCTTTGGAACACCATGTAGTCTAACCACATCTCAGATGAACACATGTGCCACATCACTAGTTAAGTATGTAGACTTCACCGAAATGAAGTGTGTAACCTTTGTTAACATGTCCACAATGACCATGATGGAGTCATGTTGCTTCACTGTCTTCGGCAACCCTGTAATGAAATCCATGGAAATGGCGTCCCATTTCCATTCTAGAATCGTAATCGGCTGTAGCAGTCCACCTGGATGTTTACACTCTGCCTTCACTCACTGACAATCAAAACATCTAGACACAAACTCTGCTACATCCCTCTTCAGATTTGGCCAATAGTAATAAATCTTCACTACAGTCAATGTCTTCTAATAACCTGGGTGACCTGATTATGGTTTTTCATGGAACTCCCTCAAGATCACCTTCTTGAGCTCACTACTATCTAGTACATATATCATATCTCAGAACCTTACCAATCCATCTGTTGTAAGATGATAGTCCATGCATTGTGAACCCACACCTGTACCTGTACATGTACCTATACCTATGTATGTACCTGTACTACCACTTGTATATGTACCACTACATGTACCTATACCTAAACCTGTACCTATAATATCACCTTGTTGCAATCTGTGCACAATCTCCATATACCTAACATCCTATTGTCCTGCCTGCAAGATCCTATCATGTAAGTCTATCCCATAGGAGCTCACAGCTGCCAAGTGATGTACCTATACCCGTATGTTGGAATCATCTGACACCCTATACTCTTTACCTTGGATGTACCTAAACTTGAAATCAAACTTGTTGATCGTGGCCAACCATCTAGCCTGCCTGGCATTCATATTCGGTTGATCAAACAAATACCTCAACCCAATGTGATCACTCATAAGCACAAACCGCCTGCCAACAGTGCCTCCACATCTTCAGTGCATGTATAATCGTTGTTAACTCAATATCATGTGTCAGGTAGTCCCACTCATGCTCGTTTAGTTTCTGGGACTCATAACATACCACCAGTCCATCTTGCATAAGGACTCCACCAAGCCCTCTCTTGCAAGCATTTGTGCATACCACAAACTCTTTGTCTGGATCTGCAATCTGTAGTATTGGTGCATGCGTCAACAACTACTTAAGCTTCTCAAAGCTAACCTCACACTCCTTTGTCCATTTGAACTTTTTACATTTCCTTTGCAATGGTGTAATGGGATAAGAAAACTGTGAGAAGTTCCTAATGAACCTCCTCTAATAGCCTGCCAAACCCATGAAAGATCTCACCTCATCCACATTCTTAGGAGCTACCCACTCCGTGATGGCCCTTATCTTCTCTAGATCTACTGCAATTCCTTCCTTGGAGACAACATGTCCCAAGTAGTGCACCTCGGTATGAAATAAACTACACTTGATGAGCTTAGCATACAACTGATGCTCTCTCAACAACCTCAATATTGCTGCTAAGTGCTCGATGTGATCTTCCTAATTTTTATAATATACCAGTATATCATCAATGAACACAATAACAAACTTAGCCAAATATGGACGCAACACACTATTCATCAAACACATGAATGTAGCTGGAGCATTAGTTAATCCAAATGGAACAATAACAAACTCATAATGCCCATACCTACTCTTGAACACAATCTTGTAAATGTCTTCCTCTTTTATGTGTACCTGATGGTATCCAGATCTCAATTCAATCTTTGAGAACAATGGTATTCCCTTTAGCTGATCGAACAATTCATCAATCCTCGGCAAAGGATATTTGTTCTTGATAGTCACTTTGTTCAACTGCTTGTAATCAATGCATAATCTGAGGTTACCATCTTTCTTCCTCACAAACAAGACAGGTGTGCCCCAAGGTGATACACTTGACCTAATGTATCATTTTTCCAACATTTCCTTCAGCTGCAATTTTAACTCAACCAACTCAGGCGTCCTCATCCGGTAAGGTGCTTTCGATGTTGAAGTTGCCCCTGACACAACTCAATAGAAAATTATACCTCCCTCTGAGGTGGCAACTCTATAATGTCCTTAGGAAATACATCCTGAAACTGCTACAAAACTGGGTACTTGTTCAACACATCTGCATCCTTAGCCTCCTTATCCTTATCAATAGAAATGTGTACTGCAAATAGCTTGCACCCTTTCCTGCAACTACACTTTGCTTGCGTAGTTGTCACCATCCTAACTGATGTGGCTTTCTTCTTACCTTGCAAGACACTTGGTTCTCCATTATCATCAACACACTCAATAGCTTTGTCATAGAAGTCTACCTTGGTTCTATGTACATAAAACCAATCCATTCCCAATAACATACTGTATGAACCCAATGGTAATACATTTAAATGTGCTACTATAGGCATACCATTTAAATCAAATGCGCAATCTCTTACCCAATGATGAACTCACTTCTTTGTACCTGTAGCCAACTGCACTAACCAAGACTCTGCATGCAATTCCTTATTCAAACCACACTTATCCACCAAGTCAAGACTAACATAGCTATAATTAGATCTAAGGTCAATCAAAATAGAAATAACCTGATCACAAAGCTTACCACCCATCTCAATGATAGATGTCTAGTGTTTTGCTTTCTCGTTTTCCACTGTTACATAGATACGTGGAATACTTTGACCAACATCGCCAATAGTCTGTGCCTCATGTGCACTGTATATCTTAGGCCTTCCACCCTGATGTTGCAGACAATCTCTCCTAAGGTGTTCCTCACCACATGTCCAATACTCCAACTAACCAGTGCCCTCACCTTTATGTTGTTGTTGTTGTTGTTGTAGCCCACGTCCATGTCTAGTTGCATTAAACCTCTTTTGCATAGCCACATTTTCTTTCCCATCTACATGTTGAGGCCTTGTCCTCTTAGGCTACCATTTACCTCTACCTTTGTCTTTTCGCTTCCATCCATGTTGAGATACATTCTTACATTTTGATTGTTCATAGCAATGCTTCAGTTTCCCAATAACTTCCTCAAGTGTTTGAGGCTCATCATACTCAATCCGATCTCTAAATGCTAATGGAAAACCACTAACAAATCTCTAAACTTTAGCCTTCTTATCCTTAAGATAAGGTACATACCTCAATAGTTCCAGAAACTTGGCCGTGTACTCATTGTCTGTCATTGATCCCATATTTAACTCATAGAATTATTTAGCCTTACTATCATAGTACCTTTCTAACAAGTACTTCTTCCTCAAAATCCTCTTCAATTCCCACCAACTCAAGTCATTTGTCCTGATGTATCTAACCCACTTAACATCTTCCCACTAGATTTTTGATTTACCTTTCAAGGTGAAGATAGCTATTCTAGCCTTCACGTTTCTGTGTACTCATGCAACTCAAAGAATTTGTTCATGCCAAATATACAAGCCTCTGCATCTTCTGGCTTCTTCACATCTCCATCAAAAGTAGGTGGTTTTTCTTTCTTGAATTCATCTGGCAAGTATCCCCTATCATTCCTCCTATAAGGATGATAGTGACGATGATCATGATGTCTATCAGAACCAGAACTAGAATAATACTTGTACTCATTGCCCCTCCTTTCCGGGTTGTCCAACAACCTGCTATCTCTCACTGTATCAGATCTATTCAACCGGTGTCTACCAAGAGATCTACTACCATATGCTCCACTAGTCCCATCCTCATGTGCATGGCTGATCCGAAGCGACCCTTGTCGCTGCAAGTCTGACAAACTCTGAAGAAGTATAGCATTGACCTCTAGTTGTTTCTCTTGTGCCTGTATGATCCGATCATTATCTACCTTACAACTCCTTATCTCTTCCTTCAAGATTCTCAATGTATCGGTCAAATCAAAAGTATGCCCCACACCACGCTACTCATCTGACGCATAGGGAGATTTTTCGTAATCTATCACCTTGCTAGCCATTTGATCTTTCTCTTATTGCAATGCATAATATGTCAGATAAACCAAATCACAATAAACCAACATACCTTAGTTTAGCTTGGGGAGGATACCTTGTTTGCAAGATCACCAAATCAGTGTGATACATATATAACATAATCATAACATCGTATAGATACACAAATAAATGTATCAACACATAAACATCACTCTAACTAGGATCCAGTCATCAATGCAAGGCCATATCAACAATGCATGCTATGACCTCATGCATGACAACAACCATTACTCCATTGTACACATTGATACATGCAACTGACAATATACATAAGAAATGTCTAACCAACTACAAATACTCATAACCACATTTAGTCGAACATAATCAATTAGTTCTTGTAATCAACCTACAAGACTGATACACGTAATTAAAATATTCAAGAATGTAACCTAACATACAAGGATGTAAGTAGGTGACATAAAATCAACATGTAAGTGACAAATAACCATATACAGTCAGTCACATACTCATGTCAAATATTCTTCACGAAATCAACATCAAATTCTCCATGATAACCATACTACAACCCTAATCCAACATCAAGAAATTGAAACAAGTATATAAGTTTAAGATACACACATGCAACTGACATGCATGCATGACTAACACATTCAACCCATTCAGTCTTAGAGTTGAACCATGCTCTGATACCACTTTGATACACCCTCCTCCCAAATCCACCCAATTAACCATGCCAACTAGGGTAAACATGAGACGAGAGGCTACTATGATCAGATTCGACCTCCTAGGTAACCTTAAGGAAGTGGAATCGATGGAACATCATACACAGTCATCCAACATCATCAACAGAACCCTTAGGAGACAAGTCAGCCACTCAGACAGGATGTCCATGGGTTCCACTGTTGTCCTGGATATCTAAGGCCATAGTCGCTCTCATGCTATGGGCAAGGGAGCGACCAGAGACCTAAATTCGCTCTCATAGGCCTGTATGCCAGTGAATGTGGACTAAAGTTTCCAATTTTGTGCCAACGACCCCGGGATTTAAGCCACTTTTTCAGGCCTAGAGCCCAAGCCACTGTCCAGAATGGAATGAAAGCTCATAACCAAGTAAAGTACAAGGAAACAATGCTACAAAAGTAAATAGTTGATCAAGACCTTAACCACACCCCTACTAGCCATGACAGACATTTCATCAAACATATCATCAACATGTAACCTACAGGTGTAAACAATAGAATTAAGTGTACGAATCTCATACTTATCTGAGAATCAACATGAACCATTGTTTCATCATGTCATTTGTTACCTTATCACTTATTAGGTCATATATACCATATTCATTCAAATACAAGTAAAAACATGTTGAGATCCATACATACCTAATATCACAAAATATACATTTAACCAGCATAATAGTAACAAAAATACAATAAACATATCCGCCATCAAAATCCATATATACACCAGTACATTTACACATGAAAATCAAGGAAATGAATTTCTCATTAATGAATACAATGAACCAACCGGAGATGGGACTACCACATTCCACCCGACCATAGGTTGGCTGAGCTAAGTCTCTCTTCAGTCAATCACCCTCGTGCCATATTCCAAGCATGAATGTGGGACTCATAGAACACATCAAAATCACCAATCAATGTGGATTCCACTAGAGTTCTCTGCCTACACCGTGAGGAATTTGAGTGCCTCCTAGTCTCTTAGGCTTTACCATGCATCCGCAGTCTAATCCAGGGATCACAGGCCCTACACCGAGACATACTCTCCAAGATTTATCATGTATTCCATCCCAGAATCACTAGGCCCAACAGAGAGAATATCCACCTGTTGAATTTATCATATATCTCATCATTCACCGATAAGGATTCATAGGCTCACCGAGGCACACAATTTGGCTTTACCGCAACCCACAGTCTGGTTCAAGGGTTACTATGCCTGTGGCTTCGTGCATCCTCAGTCTGGTTCAAGGACCACCACACCATGTGTTTTTCAATTCGGAGATCCACCCCACTCAGCTTTGAATCCAATCCGACCATCCCACATAAACCAAATGAGAGAACCCATCTCATCAAATCTATCAGGAAATGGCAAGGCTAGGCTGAAAATACTATCACACTTGGCAAAACCCATGCCATGGTAGAAAAGAAACACATGCAATCCCATGCATGCCAAATCTAGCAAGGAAAATACACATGAAATTCGATACCTGCAATGAAGCCTGTTGTAGCTGCTTGATCCTGCCTTTCCCTGCTTGATCTTTTCTTCCTCTTTCCTTCTTTTCCTTTCTTTCTCCAATGCCAAAGTGCTCCAAGAAAACTCTAAGTTTCCAAGAGTATGAGAGACAAAGAGAATAATGAAATATCTCCAAAGCTAAACTGACAAAAGGTTACCAACTGATCTTCATAAGCCTTTCTATGAATGGGGCCTCTATTTTCTTCATTTTCCATTATTTTCCTTCAATGTCCTCCTCACATGCAACATGTGACCTTTCACCTCCCTTTTATCCTAATTTCCATTATTTTCATAAATAAATGTGCCAAAAATACATTTTTTCCTTTTAATGCCTTTTCTAATTTCCTTAGCCATCAAAAACCAAATGAACACCCCCTAGGATGTCATGCCCAACATTCAGCTTGGAATAAGTGTCCCATTCATCCGTGGTTATTGTTTTTAACTTTTATTACATGAAATTTTCACTAGGGTTGTTACGTAATCAGTTTCCACACCTGGCAAGTACCTAGTGCTTCTCCTCTTCAACCACGTACACATACACATAGTATAAATCACACGCATACGCCCACACATGCCATACAACACCACACAATACATACACCTACACCTGGTGTACAGCACAACGCAATACATATAAGTACACAAAGTACAACACAACAAATACACATGTCATGATATAATGACTACACAATACACATAACGTAGTACCACATGTATATAACACAATGTGTATGATATGTACACAATACCACATGTACACAAGACTTCTTGCACAATGTGTACATAACGCCACTTGTACAACATGTACACAACACCACCTGTACACAGCACCACTTGCACAAAGTGTACACAACACCACCTACACAATGTGTACACAACGCCACTTGCACAACATGTACATAGTACCAAATGTACACAGCACCACCTGCACAATGTGTACACAACACCACCTACATGACGTGTACACAACACCACATGTACACAGTGCCACCTAAACAACGTGTACACAGCACCACAAAAAATGCAACACTGCATGTACCACATGTACATACCACCTCATGCACACAACACCATATGTACATAGTACCGCATATGCAACATGCGCACAATACTATAGGTACAACATATACACAACAGTACTAGTACTACACATCCAGAGACCACACACTAGCTCTACCAACAAACCTTGCTTCTAGTGTCTTTCCATTATTCATGTTTTTTCCAACGTGTCACAGATCACACTACTTTCATTCCGCTGATGTATCCCTCATCGTTACCCATCCATAACATAAACATAGACATAGTATAAGCATATAATATCAATTCATATCCACATTATACTAACCTTGTAGATCTGTTAGGGCTACTCTTCCCACTTGATTCCTCATAAACCAAGAACCTCTTCATGTCATTCACTTGCATAAGTAATCATTCCTCCAAAACAATGATCCCTGATGACCCTGTCAGACAATGTCGTACATACATACATATATATAATCATTAGCATAAAACAATCATGATTTCTGACGACCCTGTTAGACAAAGACATGCATATATACTTATATAGACATCATCATAATTATAATCACAACAAAATTACCAGATATAATAAGGTCAAGGTTAAGAGAACTTCCTTTATCCATGTACAATATTGAGAACAACAATTCCCAACCTAGCCAAGGCATCTAACGCCTCAAATCCATTTACTTTACCTTAGCTAATTACCTTTCTCATGAATATCCTGCCACCATCCATTATACCAATGGACCCACCCAAACCAATTGTTCATCACATTCTTGCCTTCAACTTCCCTTTACTCATGCACCGACTGCATCTGGGTCTTACATTACCTATTGAGTTTCATTCGACTCTCCTTAATCTCCATTAACTTTCCTCTTTCCCAACGCAATTGCCAAGACCCTCGAAACATAAAGGGTAAGAAGAAAAAGCAACCAAGAATAAAAACCATGAAAATACAATAGCAATATGACACCACAAACAAAGTGGCATGGCCATGCACCAGACACAACCAAAAGCCACAAATCAAGTGCAAACAAGTCTCAAAGCATTGAAAGCAAAAAACTAGCAACAAACACCATGACTCAATTCCCATGGGTTCCCAATGCCTCCATGGGAAAGCTCAACCCAAGCCTTCTTCAAGATTTCATGGCAATCTCTTTTGCCATGCAATCCCTGCATCATACTTCCATAACCACATAATTGCCAGTGTATAAATAAATATAACAATATATTAGTTACCTTACCTTGTTGTGCCAAGCATGATACCTTGTAACTGAACACATCCATGCCATCTCTCAAGGGAATCCAATTCCCTTGAAGGATCCAACTATAACTAGAATCTAGCTAATATACATGTCAAATACATGTTCATGAATATAACACATATCCATATAATGTCATACAAAATAAAGGTTAAGAAGACTTCCTATACGCAAAGCACTCATTCTTTTATAATTGTAGTTTCCAAACATAGCCAAAGGAATTCTCACCCAATTCCTTTGTTTTACCTTTAACCTTGTTGTAATTGAGCCCTATTAGATTTTATCACATCACCCAACTATTAGCTATATAAACAAATCAATTGTCACCTTGGCATGCTATTACCAAGCATGTTTCCCTGCAACTTCTCACACATGCCAATCACACGTTCCAAGGATCAAGACATCAGATCTATTTATTTGAAATCAACCTTTTCCAAGACTAACGACCATGTCATTATCAACTCATAGTCATTAACCATAATACTACAACTATCACCCACTAGCATTCAAGTGCATATCATTTCTCTCGACACCTATTAAGTTAGTGCAATTATCTTAAAACAAGATCATTCCTTCATGCAATCTTATAAACACATACTCATATCATGAAATTAATCAAACATTCAAACAACAGATATACGACATAATAAACACGAAACTCTCAAACACCAAAAAGACGACATCATCAAACTCATACCTCAATGTATCTTAGGGGAGGTTATCACATCTGCACATCAGTCCAAATTAGTATGACATAATATCACAAGTATATCGACTCATAACTAAATACCACAACCATAACCATCTGCATAGGCCAATCCAGATTAACATGATACATATTACATCAAGATATTAAATGTGTTGACCATAATCATCATATATATGAACGCAATGCATATAACAACAAGTTAACTACCATACATGACTATCTAACACATGTACATATGACTACACTACTTAACTAACATCCATCATACATGTAACCACAACAACGGTAGAATGACAAGCATGTATATAACCATAATGCATATAACAACCATTAACAGAAGTGGTGGAGGAATCAAGACTAAAGGGAGAAATTTATAGTCCCTTCAATGCAACCTTCATTGCTCTCATTCCAAAAAAGGAAGCCCCGGAATCTTTTGAGGACTTTAGACCCATCTCCCTTTGCAACAGTATTTATAAAATAATTGCAAAAGTGATAGCTCTCAGGATCAAACCAATTCTATCAAGGCATATCTCACCTGAACAATTTGGGTTCCTGAATGGGAGACAAATTCATGAAGCAATAGGGGTGGCTCAGGAGGTCCTTCACAGTGTAAAGATGAAAAACAAGAAGGGAGCTGTAATAAAAATTGATTTATCAAAGGCCTACGACAGGATAAACTGGTCATATATCCGCCTGCTCCTAACGCACCTTGGTTTCAAAGTGGACTTCATCAGATGGGTCATGGGGTGTATCACAGATGTTAGTTATGCAATCCTCATAAATGGAGCAGCTACCCCTTTCTTCAAAGGACAAAAAGGGCTGAGGCAAGGCTGCCCTTTGTCCCCCCTGCTTTTCCTCTTGGTGGCTGAAGGTCTAAGCCAGCTGATACATAAAAGCAGAAGGGAAGGTAAGATAAAAGGTATAGAGGCAGCAGTAAATCTATTCATATCTCATCTTCTCTTTGTAGATGATATTCTGGTCTTTACTAACGGCTCCATAAACGATTTAAAGGAGCTAAAAAATATCTTTGACCTCTTTTTGAAAGCTACCGGAATGCAGATCAATCCCAGGAAATCTCAAATCATTGTGGAAGGGCTAAACAGACAAGAAAAGGAGCAGTTCAGCTTGTACTTTCCATATGAAATGTGCAATATGGTATCCCCGTTTAAGTATCTGGGATTCTGGTTGAAGCCAAACGATTACAGGAAGGAGGACTGGTCTTGGCTAATTGCAAAAATTGAAGCTAGAATCAGGCACTGGAGCTTTAAATGGCTTTCCAGAGCAGGGAGATTGACCCTGATAAAATCTGTGTTACTAGCCATCCCAGTTTACTGGGCAGCTTTAACATGGGTCCCTAAAGGTGTGCTGGAGAAAATTAGGAGAATCTGTAGCAGATTTTTGTGGGCAGGATCCAAAGAAACTTCGGTTCTCCCTTGGGTTGCATGGGAGAAAGTGGCGAGACCAAAAGACTGGGGCGGTTGGGGGATAAAAAGCTTGCCCGACTTCAGACTTTCATTGGCAGCTAAATCAGGGTGGCGCCTCATTAAGATGGAAAATCTCTGGACTAGAACAGTTAAAAGGAAATATATAGATCCAACTCCTTTGGAAGTTTGGATCAGGAACCCAGTCAAGAGCCAAAAGAATGTGTCGGCAATCTGGAAAGCAACTCTGGAGTCTTTTAAAGTGATCGAACAAGGCCTAGCATGGAAAGTCGGGAATGGAGAAAAGGTAAAGATAGGGAAGGATCCCTGGGTCGGCTGCACCGAAAACTATGCCCTTACCCCTGAACTGGTTCAGCAGTTAGAGGATAAAGGGCTTCTTTACCTTAGCCAAGTGGCAAATCCGGGCTCTTCATCCATCTGGGGTCAAGCTTGGAAGAATGGTGAAGATTTGGATCTGGAGCAAAGATGGTGGAATGAATGGAGTAATTTTACTCAGGAACTCTTCAGATCAAATGTCCGGCTGAATGATAGACAGGATGAGTTAATTTGGGCCCATGCCGACTCTGGGGAATACGCTCCAAAGAGTGGATATAATTTCCTTATGTCAAGGAAAGGATGGGGAAATCCGGAGTGGTGGTCAAAACAGCTATGGAAACTTAAGAGCCCCCCAAAGTCAAAAATCCTGTTCTGGTGCATCTTAAAAAGTAAAATCCCAACTTGGGACATCCTGCAGACCAGATTCATGCACGGGCCTGGGAGATGCACCTTGTGCAAATCAGAAGCAGAATCTATAAACCACCTCTTCTTAAAGTGCCCAGAAGCTATTAATATTTGGGGCGAGGTAGGGAACCTCTTGAACAAAAAGCTAGAATGGGATGGAAACTCTGTGCAAGAAGCTTGGCAGAAGTGGTGGCACTATCATCCAAACGGGAACCTGCGCAACCTCCCTCTCATCATTAGCTGGGGTATTTGGATAGCCAGGAACAGGAGTATCTTCCAGGATAAGGGAACTCCCATAGCTATCACAGCAAGTCAGAGTACTGCCATCTTTTCTAGTATCCCCGAGCCTAAGGAAGCCCATCCCCAAAGAATCATTCCAGAAATGCAGATCACAGAAGGAATCCCCTGGGCTTTCTTCGATGGTGCATCTCAAAACAATAAAGCAGGAGCAGGATTAGTCATCAATGAATCCCCATCTCATGTCTTAAAAGCTTCTGTGGGACTTGGAACTGGCTCTAATAACTTTGCTGAACTACTTGCCCTGAAACTCCTTATATGTTGGCTCATTCAAAGGCGCACCCTCACAATTCAAATTTTTGGGGACTCCCAAATAGTGATCAGATGGGTAAATGGTCAAAGTACTTGCAGCAACCAATTATTAAAACAAATCCTGGGAGAAGTTCAGAGACTAAAATCTTATTTTAACAGTTTCTCTCTTCGCCACATTTTCAGGGAAAGGAATGAATCAGCGGACCAGCTTTCTAAAGATGGTCTACAACAGGATTTGGGCAGCTGGAAGATTGTAGAAGAAGACCAAGGCCAA
The DNA here is from genome assembly GCA_031772625.1 of Pinus tabuliformis. Taxonomy (NCBI): domain Eukaryota; kingdom Viridiplantae; phylum Streptophyta; class Pinopsida; order Pinales; family Pinaceae; genus Pinus; species Pinus tabuliformis. The sequence continues at coordinate 328,593,640 of CM062816.1, read as the reverse complement.
ACCAGAAGATCAGAACAGCCGCCCTATAATCAGCCTACCTAATACTCTGGCAGAATTTTTTGTTTACTCTACTTTTTCCAAATTTTTGTAATTACATACAAACTTATCAGCATTGGTATCTCGGCTTTTAAAGTGTCTTTTTCGGGTGTCGGGCTGTTTTCCTCTATGTTGAGGAGGCCCGGCATGTTGGAAAATTTTTGTGCAAACAGTCCTCTGGGTTTCAGTATAAGAACGGCACCTCGGTTCAGAGGTTAACAGATCAGTTTCAGCACCTTACAAGAAACAGGTGTATGCATAAGTCAGCACTTTTTGTAAAACAGTCTTGGTAATCCCTCAGACGGATTAGTGATGCCTCAGCATTTGCAATGTAAACTTTTTATAATCTTAATAAAAAGTTTCGTTTTTTTCCTTGGAAAAACAACCATTAACTGACATACCTGCATACCCAACATACAAACTTGTATGATGATTCGCCCCTACCCCGAGGTCTAGTGCTGCAAGCTCGCTCTAATGATCTACATTTTCTGCTCTATCTCAGCTAATACATCAGTATCATAACATACCAACAACAACATGATGACACAAACTACATAATTACCATGCATGCATAACCATAACCATGAAAATACATGAACAACAACATATAGACATTGACACGCATAACAAATGCATATATAACTAACATGCATTCATGACAAACACGTCCCAACAACAACATCATCAACTTCTACTTGTCAACACAATTGTAACAATGACCATCACCATTCATACATAACAAGCACATATACAACCTACATGCATGCATGACAACCACATTTCGTCCATCCAGTCCAAGGGTTGAACCATGCTCTAATACCACTATGTACCCACCCTCCTCTCGTATTTACCTAAGGTAACCGACCTACTAGGATAAACATGTGACGAAGAGTTACTATGATATGACTCAACCTCCTAGATCACCTTAAGGAAGTGGAATCGACAAAACCAAAACCTTACTGACTTCCCTTAGGTGCTACAGGACCCCCAAGGGCTAATCCACCCTTCCAGGGGTCCATATCCTAATTTAAGCTTCTTTTTCAATGTCTTGGACTCCCAAACGCTAGAACAACACTGCAGAAATTTGATTTTAACCCTCTAGTCACATGCATAAGCCTGCAAGGGAGCGACTGCAGTCTTTTTCACCTACTTCTATGTTTACGACCTGCGAGATCTAAGGCACTTTTAGGGCTAGTCTCCATACCATTGCCAAGAACTTAATGAAACTTTCTACAACAATGAATGATACAAATACAAAGTCTTTAATTCAAAGCTTGATCAATTACTTAACCTGACCCATCCTAACCATGACAGACATTTCGTTAAACACATCATGAACATGTAATGTATAAGTCATAATTACATATTTGAGCATAGGGGTCTCATACTTATCTGAGAATCTTCTAGAAGGTTTGATGATCTCATATAATAGTTACATTATCATCTATTAGGTCATACGTTCATTATCCATTCATTTACTAATCAAAACATGATGAGAGGCATGACTAATATCTCTCATAAAACCATGCTTATTACCAATATATAACAAAAATAATAACAATGATAGAATAGCTATCAAATCCACATAATAACAAAAACATTTACTTATGAAATGCAAGGGAAAAGAGCTATTATTAACATATTCAAAATCCAACCAACTCGGGCACTTCCACATACCACCCGACCACAGATTAGGCTAAACCAAATCTTTCTTTCATCCAATCACCCTCGTGCCATATTCCAAGCATGAATGTGGGACTCACAATAAAACCAACTAGGGCTTCCTCAGGATATATTGTGCATCCCACCATTATCAGTCAAGGGATTCCTTGGCCTAAAACCCTCCTCTATACAACCAGGCTCTAAATAATCATGGATGCCTTCGGATCTCTCCACCTAAACCGTGAGGAATTTGTTTGTCCCCACCCTCAGGGTTTATTGTATCCCACCATTTACTGGTCAAGGGATTCATAGGCCTTTGGGAATTTGAGACCAACCCACTCAGTTTTGAGACCATCCAACTATCCAGCTCAACCAAATAAAAGAACCCAATCACACCATGGTTATCTGGAAATGGAAAGGCAAGGCTGAAACCACTGTCACACTTGGAAAAACCCATGCCAATGACAGCAAGAGAACCAAATACACACATGCATGGACCATGCATGCCAAAACTAGTAAGGAAATCATACATGCAACTCGATCCCTACAGTATTCTCATTGTACTCCCTTGATCCAAATCTTCCTTGCTTGATCTTTGCTTCCCTTTTCCTCCTTTTCCTTCATGTGCCTTCCTTTCTCCAATGTTAGAGTGCTCCAAGAAATGCTCTAAGTTTGAGAAAGAGAAAGAATGGAGAGAGAGCTCCACCCAATGAGACCTCTATTTTCTTCAATTTCCTCCTCACACGCAACCTGCGACCTTTCACCTTCTTTTTCTCCTAATTTCCATTATTTCATAAATAAAATGCTAATTAATGTCTCTTTTCCTTTTCAATGCCTTTGTCATTGCCTTTTTCAATTTTCCATAGCCATAATAAACCAAATGAACACCCACTAGGATGTTTTTTCCAACATTCAACTTGAAATATGTGTTCCATGACCTTGGTCTTATTTTGCCTTTATTAAAAAAAAATTACATGAAATTTTAACCCGGGGCTGTTACATTTTATTATAATACAGATGACTTTATAATTCAAATAATTTATTTTTTAATTTGAATTGTAATAACATACATGTTGATTGCACTAAAAGACATTTTCTACAAGTCAATATGAAAAATGATTGGAATTCTTTCCATGTTCAATATTAAATCGATACATGATATATTTTAGTTCATTTTAAGTATCAAATTGACTTGCATCATAACTTAATATTGTACTTATTTTCTTAGTCTATGAAACTGGAAATCAAAATTGAACATATATTTTACTAATAAAAGTTATAGTATATAGAAAAATTATTAAATTAGCGAAATAATTTTAACAGATCCATAAACTTAAAAAATTAATGAGCATCCATAAACAAGATTAATACAAATCCATAAACTGAAATAGTGAATACATGTATCAATAAACTATCCATATGAAAATATATACAAATTACAAATATCACATGAACATCCATAAACTGAAATAATAAGCATCCATAAACTAAAATAATGTCCATGATGTACATCCATAAACTATCCATGTATGAAAATATACAAAGTTTGTATCACACATGTGAATATGCCCTAGAGGAAATCAACCATAAAATATACAAACTATGACACTCTAAGTACCACCAGAACTCTTATGTGAATTCTGCCACACAAAGTAAGTGTCCATAAGTTGGTATTGCAATATAACACATTAAAATTCAAACTAATTAGATCATTATTTGTATAAAATAAACAATATGGAAATAAATGATATTGAACCACATTTTTAATTAAATATACATGAACCCACTAACCTAAGTTGAGTCTGAATGCAAGTAAGATAAGATGGGGGTCTCATCATGAATCTAGGTTTGGTGCTCCCCTGCCTGTGGCTTGATGATTGGGACCTACATTGTCAGTGCCTCTAAACCCAACATCCCACTCATGTTTCCACATAACATTGGCATCAACAACACTCTGCATATGGGCCTATGTACACAATGACAAGGACAAATTATAATTAGTCTACAAATTAATTAGTACATTTATGTAACTTAAAAAAATAAAATGTTGAAAACTTTGGAGTAAAAAAGTTTAGCACAACTGTTGGTGATTTGGATTTAAACAGGAACGCAACAAATTACAAATATAACCCTAAATACAGAGATGCAGCGTAAATAACACTTCATTTCATTAATATCAAATACTGAAATATGCTTACAAACAGAATGGAAATAAGACTAGCTTGGGCGATGGTAGCTTATCTTTGAGCTGAGATGTGGCAGTTAGATGCCTCTAAATTGTGTTACAATGAGGCTTAAAGGCCTATTTATTATTGAGAAACAATGGAAAACCCTAAACATCCAAAAACCTAACCCTAGGAGATGAAGTGCCAAACTATGGGCCCCGTTTGGGTAAATTGGTACATCAACTTCCCAGGGTCGTAACTTTGGCATACGATCTCTATTTGACGCACACAATACCTCGTTAGAAATATATATCTGACCCATGTTGGTCCCAGTTTTCCCAAAAAATGTCATTTAGGGCCTCAAAACGGCTTTGGAATTTCAAGACCCGAAAAATGCCATAAATAGTAAATTGTGCTACAAATAAGGAAAGTGAAAGAAACAATGGTGGGGGTCCAAGTGGAATAGGCGGGTGGCCACCAATATCCACCTGAATCAGTTGGTCCATATGGTTGCACATATTGACTATCCTCCACATCAATGAACATATAATGTGAAGGTGGAGGTGGAGGAGAATCCATAGAAACATGCTCTCGTCGAGGATGCCCTAGTTGATCAACTGCCCCCATAGATGACCTCATAAGGTCATCCATGTAGTTAGGACATGCCTACATTTTATCATGAACTTATCAATATAAATGCAATCTAATATGAACTAGAAATTTTAATATATATAATTATGCATAATTTGACGATAAGAGTCAAAATCTTCGTAGATATATGTACCTAGTTTGTGTCACGCATGCCATGCACCCTCCAAGTCTCACGAATGGTGTTGTTCAAAGGGTAAACTCGCTAGAAATGCATCATCATATAAACGCACTGGTGGGTCGCGAGGTAGTGGTGATGGTCTCATAATCTCGCCATCCAATGCAACATACGCACTAGCCCATGACACCCACATGTTGTCTTTAATAGTCTCCCGCATCTCACCACCGAGCTGCGACAACTCCTCTAGCTCTATCGGTAATACCAAGCTCCGAGACAGTAGTAGCAATAATCTCGGAGGTGGTGGTACATGCCCAAGGTCCCTACGAGCCCCCTTGTGCTCATAGGTATGTCCCCTACTGGTACCATAAAAATGAGATCTGGTATCAGTGTAATCCAACCTCATATGTAACACAAACTCTGCATATAAATGCTTAGCAAAATAAATTACCACCTGGTCATGGTTGGGGAACTTGCCCCAAGCTCCAATGAATCTATCATACACAAAGGGGGTTGCATGAACATTACTAAAATATTTCAGTGGGATTGGACCTTTATGTCTAGCAGGGAGATCTGGAGGGATGTCGAACAACTCCCCACAAACATCAATGTCCTTGGTGGCCTCTTTCACCACCTCCCAAGAATATGGGCCTCTAACCTCATGCCTCCTGACCCTATGTATGAACTGTAATATGTGACTATGTGGGCCCGACCTCCAGTATGTATCAATCAACCTAGTCATGTTATCCAGCATCAAAGACAATGCAAGATGAGTCAGTGAATTGGTATGGATCTTCTCTATCTTTGTTGTGATCTGTCCATGACAAGTTGTAACATCCTCTAATGTGATCTGAGTTGTAGCATCATCCCACGGAGGGATCGATGTTGCACTCTGATCCTCAACTTCAACCTACTGAGGACCTGTAAATCATAAACATAATTTAACATAAATATAATTAACAAAATAAAAGCATAATAACATATAAATTAAATTCAAACACATCAGTTGAAGACAATTTCAAGACATAAACACATAAAGTTTAAAGAGGATTTAAAAATGCAGGAGTTGTACCTAAAATGGGTGAAGAAAGTCCACTAGATGTAGAAGCATGGTCATTAATAGAGACAGAAAAAATACCTCTGACACTTTGATTGGCATCAGAGGCAAGATCTAATAGGAGAACATGAACTCTCGATGGGCTACGTGATCTATCACGAGCCTAACCACATATAACAGACCCTCTCGCACTACAATGGCCTGCAGTTGGGGCGCGTAGATGGGATGCCTCAACATATTACATATAATACATATAAACTAATCCAAGAAAAAAATGTTGACAAAAAAAACCATTTCTAAACTCAAGCAAAATAATCTAACCTGAACTCCTAAACTTTAGAGTCCATTTTTTGATAATTTATCAACCAAAGTACATTGAGTTCCATGTAAACACAATCAAAAGAAGCGATCAAATCTACCCTCACACTTTTTCTCGTTTCTAAATAATGCATTTTATTCATAACGCATAAATATGTAAAAATTTGAAATAAACCTATTTAAAAATCTAATAAAATTTCATGTCAACCAAGTACTATAATAGACTTTACGTTCTTAATGTTTGACTTTGACACATGACATGTACTAAGTGCAAGCACATGAAGACAATATTTTTTGTACAACACACTATATAATGAAACAATATGGTACAAATTAGAAAAGACTCTAAATGTTTTTATTCACTAGACCAAATGCACTTTTCATGATGGATTTAATTAATATATCAATGATGCATTGTTGAAACATGAACTTATATATATAGGTATATGTTAAATGCTATATATATATAATGTTAAAAAATTATGCTATGTTAAATGTTATAGTTATGCACAATGTACATGTTACAAGATATATATATATAATGTCAAATAACTTTATTTTATGATAAACAGTTATATAATTATGTTATGAATTATCTAGTTGTAGTTCCATGTTTTGTTATATATATATATATATATATATATAGAGAGAGAGAGAGAGAGAGAGAGAGAGAGAGAGAGCTATGTGATGTTATAATTTTATAGTAGTTATATCTATAATTGTATAGTTTTTAATGACTTGTAGTTATAGTGGTTATAGTTATAGTTATGTCATATGCTAAGTTATATATATATATATGCTATGATAAAACATTATGATGATGATGGTGGTGGTGGTGGTGGTTAACGTCCACTGAGACCAAATTGGTCTATCGAACCTATAATTTTCTTAGTTCTTAATTGTCTCGCTTCTTGTCTTTCTTGGTGAGATTGGTGTTCTAACTTTCTTTTTTTTCTCTACGGTCTTACAACTTCCTTTATCTTGCGTCTCCTTCATCTCTTCTAGTTCTTGGGACATTGGTGTCTTAGCTTCGCGATCTGTTGTGTTCATCCTTTTGAAGATATTTGGAGAAGAAGTTTGGTCTGGGAGATATGCTTTGTTGTTAAATGAAGATTTATTTTGTGCGGTATTCGAGTCCTCATAATTGTTGATGCTTGAGGGGTTGTCGAGTTCACTTTTTTGTTGTTGGGCAGGGCTTTCCCCCTGCTTGTCTTGAGAGTTGTTTCCTTTTTTCCCGGTTTCTTGCCATTCAGAGTTTTCTGGAGAGTATTATTCCTTAATGACAGTGTAATGTTCTTTTTTTCTCCTTCCCACCATGTAGATCTGTGGTGATTCTTTCTAGCAGAATTTTTCTGGGAGGCTTTTGGGCAATTTTTGGCTAGATAGCCTGTCTCAAAGCAGGATCGACATCTGACAATGACACTTTCATAATCGAGTTTCTGGTTCCACACATAGTCTTTACTTGTTAGGTTTATTTCAGCTGGGAATCCGGCATTGAAGTCCATTTCCACACAGATGCATGCATAGGTGGTTTTGGCATATTCCTTTGTTTCTGGGCACCTGCAGTAAAATCTCCCAAATGCATTTCCAATGGATTTCAGCGAGGAGAAATTCCATAAATGCAAGGGTAGGTTTGGAAATCTCACCCAAACTGGTGCTGAGGTTATGACTCTTGTTGAGGGATCGAATGATGGGTTCCATGGCTTCATGAATAGGCCTGAGTTTTCCCAAAACCAAGGGCCGGAATCTAGAATGCATTATCTGCTTTCAGGGTTTCCAAAATCTACTATAAAGAAACCCCTAACATAGAGGTAGATATTAATTTCATCAGAAATGATAGGCTTCCATACCTCCGAGATCCAACTGTGGAGAGCTGTCAGCCGCGGCCAAAAACCATTGAACCGGCAGATTAGGGCACTTTCAGAAAACTTCAAAGCCTCATCGAGTGAGGCCTAGACCACCTGGACAGTGGGAGTTGGGGCTTCACTAACGATATGGGCAGGAGCATGCCCCCCAGAGGCAGACGGAACTGAGCCAACAGTTATCTTCGCAAAGCTAGGAGCCATCTCGATCAAGGCCGATCGATGATTCCCAAGCTTATGTATGCCCCTACGGAAGAATATGATTTAAAGAAAAAGAGATTTGATTTGCAAAAATTTCTCGCACCCAAGCGCCGGAAGTTTGATTTATTTCACGACAAGCAAACGGCATCGCAGGATCCACCTCCTACAAACAGTGGGTCGTTGCGACGGCAGTTTCAAAAAATAAAATAGAAACCCTACAGATCTGAAAACCCGTACATGGTCAACCCAAAGCACGAGGGTTCGAATTGCACGCCATGCTCTCGCATCACTCTTTAGATAAAACACATATTCAGAACCCTTGTAGGCACCCAATCTGGAAGACGTGAGGGCTCAAGGTTCGATCTTAAATAGATCCTGCAGAAAAGGGTAAAAGCCTGCACTCTTTGCACTCAAGAAAAGGAAATATAGATAAAAGCAGGAGAAACCCTCTCACTGTGGCAGCAGGAGAAACCCTCAGCAGCAGCAGGAGCAGAAGAAAACCCTATGTTATGTTAAATAATTCTATGGTATGTTTTAAATATCAAATTTAATAAGTTATGTTAGGTTAAATATTTATAGAAAATTGTATGTTATGTTATAAACAATATATATATATAGCACTATAATATATTTAGCTATGTCATATGTTATCACATTATAATCTAGTTAAATATATATAGTTATATTTAAATAATTATGTATTACATAGTTATGAAATAGTTATAGTTATGTTACATGTATGTTGTGTTAAATAACTTTATGTTATACATGTTAAATAATTATAAAGTTACATGTTATGAACTAAATAGTTATAGAACTATGTTATGTTATCAACAGTGTATATATAGAACTATAATATATAACGTCCCGATGTTATAAGTACATTATAATTTAGCTAAATATATATATAACTATATAATAATTATGTTATAAACTATAGTTATGGTTATGTTGTAATATATATATATATATATATATATATATATATATATATATATATATATATATATATATAATGTTAAATAATTGTAAAACTATGTTATGTTATATATTTTATATATAGAACTATAATATATAGTTATGTGATGTTATAGTTACATATTATGTTATATAGTGACATGATGTTATATAGTTTTTAGTTATATATATAACAAAAAAAAAAAAAAAATTAGATTTTTAACTTTAAAGATCAATATTTTATTTTTAAAACTAGAATCGTACTATATTTACTATTAAAAAAATATTTTTTCCATTTTTTTTTAAGTCAACATTTTATTCATTCAGTAAAAAATATATACATCTGAGACTTCAAAAAGCACATGGTCTCATCCCGAATGGGTTTGTTGACCATGATCTGCAGAAGGTGACAAAAATACAAAAAGGATGTTAATTCCAGTGTCCACAAACGAGAGGGCCATAGGCTCCAATAGACAAACAAAACATAAAGAAAACCAGAAGACATACTAGTCGTCTAAGGTAACTGAAGTTAGGTTGTCTAGAGCAGTTCCCGGAGGAGGCAGAGGACGGAAGGAGCACTGAACATGCCCTTCGAAGTGCGCCATCTAAGTCTCTAGTTGTTCCACTTTCTTTGCTAGATGGTGTTTTCCCCGCCAAACTACCACCAGTCACTCCCTGACCTGGCACTGGAAATAATGCATGCGTTCCATTGTAGCCATCAACTCATCGTGCTTTTCCCGACTAATCCGTTTTGCCGCATCTACCTGGTCCAGCAAGGATTGGATTAGGTCTTGGCAGTTTTCCAAGAAACATTGTTGCAATCATTGTTAGTCTGAAGTGTCGTTGCAGCCATCATTTGTACCTGCCTTAGCCCTCCTGCACCCACCACCTTTCCGAGAGCCAAGATTCTGTGAATTGCTATTGGTGCGAGGTGTCTTCGTGTCGCTGCCATGCTAATTCAACTACCCCCTACTCTGGCCACCTCGTCGACCATCGCAAAGTCCGTCATCTCGCCCTCTGCGCGCTCTAGAACCTTCACCCCGAGCTTTACTCATTGGTTTACTCTCGCTTCCATCCACCATGGTTGCCAAAGCAAGGGCCTCCTCCCTCCCCCTTCCCTGATTGCACTAGGAGTCTAGACTGCCCCCATCGAGGATTAGGATGCATCTGTCATCGTCCAATCACACCCAATTCCGTTGGATATGCAGCCTCGTCTACTGCAGTGAATTGTTGCCCTCCCGCCCACCAAACCAGACTTAAGACAGTGTTGTTAGTTTCACCATCACATTTCCCTCCACACCAGTCACTCCATTGTACAGAGTCGGCCATTAGGAGGACGACCATTCTCCAAAAACAAGATGCCTCCCAAATGTCGCCCTCACCATGCAACTGCCAGATTTTACAAAGACAGTCCTTACCCCAAATAAGCAAAAAAAGAATTTTCCTTCACACCGCGCCTGCCAACCCAGTCTAACCCTACAAGGCCTGACAAAAACCAGGAATTGGCCTCCTTTATACGCAGCAAACCACAATTCCCCGAAGAAAATCAAGAAACCACCAATTATGTCATGCCTCTTGCACCTCTTTTGTCGTCCAGTAGGAGGCCAAGTATAGTTCCACCACCAAACTTGAGCATTAAACCAAAGTCCCGACACCTTCTTCATCCCGCTTATCAACCCATTGTCACTTTCTTTTTGCAAGGGATCGTAAATACTCGCATGCATGAGAGTTAATGTTCATGTGCTCCATTCCATCATTCGCATGGTATGAGGGGGCCTGGAGGTACGACACAACACACCTACCCATTTGTCACGCCTCATGGGGCCCGACGGCCACGTTTGTCTCGATTCTCACCCCCATCAGGCAATTTAAAACAAAATTTAATTTAAATTAAAAATAGAAATTAATTTAAATCTAAAATAATAAAATAAAATAAAAATTTCTTATTTTATAAATAGGGGTTCATTATGAGAAACCATATTTATCATGTCAATATCAAGCTCCTAATTTACCTATTTATTGGTTATAGGTTTGTTGTTTTTTCAGGCAAATTTTCTAGAAATTTAAAATGCATTTTAAATAACAAAAAAAAATGAAAATTTATTTCACAAAATCCTAAAGAAAAACTTTAAAACCTAAAATAATTAGAAAAAATTGTTCTTACCATTCAAAATTAGAAAACACTTCCCTCACCATGCAATTGCCAGATTTTACAGAGACACTCCTTACCCAAAATAAGCAAAAATAGCATTGTCCTTCACACTGCGCCTGCCAACCTAGTCTGACCCAGCAAGGCCCGACAAAAACCAGGAACTGGCCTACTTTATATGCAGCAAACCACAATTCCCTGAAGAAAATCAAGAAACGACCAATTTTATCACGCCTCATGCGCCTCTTTTATTGTTGAGTAGGAGGCCAAGTATAGTTCCACCACCAAACTTGAGCATTAAACTGAAGTCCCGACACCTTCCTCATCCCGCTTATAAACCCATTGTCACTTCCCTTTCCCAAGGGGTTGTAAATACTCGCACGCCTAAGAGTTAATGTTCATGTACAACATTCCCTCCTTTGCATGGTATGAGGGAGCCTGGAGATACGACACACCCCACCTACCCATTTGTCACACCTCATGAGGCCTGACGACCACGTTTGTCTGGATTCTCACCCTCATCAAGGAATTTAAAAGAAAATTTAATTTAAATTTAAAATACAGATTAATTTAAATCTAAAATAATAAAATTTATTTTATAAACAGGGGTTCATTATGAGAAACCATATTTATCATGTCAATATCAAGCTCCTAATTTACTTATCTATTGGTTATAGGTTTGTTGTTTTTCATTTTACAGTTTTTTAGGGTATATTTTCAAGCAAATTTGCTAGAAATTTAAAATGCATTTTAAATAACAAAAAAGATGAAAATTTATTTCATAAAATCCTAAAGAAAAACTATAAAACCTAAAATAATTAGAAGAAAAAAAAAATTTACCATTCAAAATTAGAAAATACTCATTTAATACACAAAACATTGCAAGTAGGAAACAAATTTAGACCCTAAATTATAGTTTTTTGTGGTTTCAAAGTGTTTTCTAGGTTGTTTTGAGGGGTTTTTTTCCATGGTTTTCTAAGTTGTTTTGAAGATTTGTCTTTTTTTTTTTTTATGGTTTTCTTGGTTGGTTTTGTGATTTTATAAGGTATTTTTTGTTTTCATGCTTTTTGTAAATGTTGTTTTTTAATAATTTGTTACATTTTGAAAAGAAAAAAAACAAAAAGGAAAGACAAAGAACAGAGTACCTACATTCGTTTGAGCCTCTGCAATGTTGGTGGGGTGGCTGGCGAGATTGATTTGAAGGCTTCATTACTTGATCGAGCACCAATAAGCTCGGTCGAGCTCCTGCGATCTGTGCAAATGGCACCTGTAGATCATGAGAGTGGTATATATTAAAAAAAAAACTCGATCAAGCTATCATTATTATTCGCAAAAAAATCAAGGGAGTGATTTACAAGAGAGACATATGAGGAGCACTATGCAGCAACAGAATACTTTGGAGTAACTAATCTATTCAAAAGATCAAAAGTTGAAAGGTATGGTGATTTACTCAAAATCCTGCATAATAAAAAATTTAAATTTTATTGTTTATTTTACTAATAAAAAAATTTACAATTTATGTTAGAGTTTAATTAAAAGAAAGATCGTTTGCAAAAGAAATATACGAGGAGCACTGTGGAGCAACAAAATATTTTGAAACCGCAGAAAGATTAAAATTTGAAAAGTATGGTGATTCACTCAAAACTCTGGATAACAAAAAACTTAAATTTTACCATTAATTTTTTTTACAATTTTTGTTAGATTTATTCACAATTCAGATATATATATAGTAAATAAATAATTAAAAACCCTGTATAATAAAAAATTTACCATTGATTTTACTAGTAAATTTTTTTACGATCTTTGTTCCTATTTAAATTTAATTAAATAAATAAAATCATAAACCCTTCCTTCTTCCTACAAAATTTCACCTTAGGGTTTAACTTCCTTTACCATTTCACAATTAGGTTTTTTTTTTTTTTTTTTGTTAGATTTGGGGGAATCATTTATTGAATTAGATCCAAACCCTCTCGGTCTTGTCCATTTTTTAGAAAAACGGATATATGTTTCACGGTGCGCCTTGTATAATATAACGCACTAGTGCACCCTGTGTAATACAGCACATCGGTATATTATAACACTGACGGTTCTGTCCAATTCATTCATCGTTGCTCCCAGTGTAATATAACGCACTGGCGCGCCTCTTCCAAACAGCATTGTTATATCATTTTTGTGTGTTAGCATTACAAATCGCAACTTAATAATTTAAAATTATTTTAAAAATAATAATTTTCCCTGATGGTGTCGAACAATTAAAAGCCCGGAGCGTTTAATGGGACAAATGCACTAGTGTGTTTATCTCAATAAACGCACCGGTTACCAAAGTTCTTTTTAGCTGAAAATTGTTTGATTTATTTATGAAATATATTTAATAGGTTCTGTATTGAACAATAAAGTTGTATATTTATATTAAAAAAATGTTTGAAAATTTGTCAAGTGACAAAATTATTGATCGACACTATGATAACACCTCGAAAAAAGCAAAGATGACAAGTTTTTTGTAAATTATTTACAAAATTAATACGTTTGAACTATATGTAAGTTTAACTAATATGTATTGGTTAGCGTGTGCCATGCACTGCCACAAAATGAAGAAGATTAATAAGATTTTATAATCTAAGTGCAGAAGAGCATAAAAGCCTCATAAAAAAATTGCAAAAGGATAAATAAGGTAAATGAAAAAATACTATTCAATATGAGTTTTTTTTTTGCGAATGTTCATTAATAATAAACTTAAGAATATTAGATAACATGTTTCAAACAATCTATTAATGCATATATGTTTAATGTTCTACAAAAAGCAACAACGAAGGAAAATATCAATGTCATTCTAAGAAAATAAAAATTATAGAACATGTAAATGACAATGAATTGGTCCTTAACTCATCTGGAGTGGTGTTAGAGGTTTATGAAGGGGGAGGGGGAATTTTTTACAAAACTATGAGAGAACTAGTGGAACGAACATATAGACATGCTTTCTAATTATAATACAAAAATCTATCCAATGATTCTAAGAACCAAATTATATCTAAACTACTGGAAGTGTTTCCAGAGCAATGGTCAATGAGACATGTCAGACTTATAATAGAAAAAACATACAACAACAAAAAAGAATCAATCAAAAGATAATATTCCTAATCAAAATGATTTTCTAGAATTATGTTTATATATTACTGCAAACCATTCATTTATTAATATCAATTTTGTTATATTTAGTTTTCATATATGAATATAAAATAGTTTATTAAAATTCAAAATGATCAACGAGTTGATATGCGAAACTTGCCAGTAGGAATGTCCAAAAAGCTATACAAGGAGATGGTCAAAGAAATGGACATAATTGCGTCATAGGAGGAGCCATCTCAACACAATGTGCTTCAAATGTATGTAATCATGATTGAATTTGTACATATAAAAAAAATAATTTAACATTAAGTATTAATTTCAAGTATTTTCTTACAGAAAATAAAACAAAATAGAACTCATTCAGCACATAAAACATGACGACAAGGAAGAAAAGGGTTGATTTCAAAGTTTGTGAGTAATTCCTAATATTTCCTTATAACAACTCAAGGTTTCATTTTTGTATATTTTAAGTTGTTTTATAGCAACCATCTTTGAATGTCTTCAAATAGGCGCTAACATACAAAGAAGAGCCATCGAAAGAATTGATTGAGATTGATTTAAATATGGGTTGTGAGTATATGTTGGCATATAAAAAATTAATTGTGGAATTTGCAAATATCTATGTTGTTTTACTTCTTTGAGTTTAAAATTAATAGAACAAAAAAATCATTTATATTACATTTATGATTTATAATGGGGTTTAAAACATGCAAGAAACAAAGTACGGAACTACTCCAACAGAAGACTTGTTGCAACAAGGCATGAGACTTGGTTTTGAAACCATGTGCACAGTCTATGAGTCACTTCTTGCTATGGTACATTGTTATTCGATTTACATTGATGTATATTATTTATTTCAAATTTCATTATTCTTTCCAATGTAGATACACTCATTACATTTTATTATTATGTTTGCAAATGGAACAAGATCAAGAAGACAGAAACAATTGATGCAATCAACAAAATATTCATCCAAATAACCCAAGTCATAGAAGTAGCTCGAGCACTCACAACAGTTCTAGTGAAGAATGATGATATATTTGGATACCAATGCAACTTATTGTATTTTTTGAAATAATTGTCTGTGAAAATCAAACATTTTGTTTAATGTAATGGGCATAGTGTCCCAATTAAAAGACAAGGGGTTACCAATAACAATCCCATTTTGTATGACAAAGAGCTTCTTATTGATATATAATAAAATACATTTTAATGTATTCTATTGTATTAGCCAATGTCGTTGCAAAATGTTACACCACTGGTTAAATATATGAATGATTACATATTGTAATAAAGAGATGTGAAATTTAATAATATAACAAATTAATCCAAACATCATATACAAATGCACTAATCAAATTTTAATATATATGAATATTATTATAAGATATATGTCGATTTTTTTATGAATAATGGTTCTAAAAAATTACAATAATTGCATTGTCACAAGATGGTGTTTCTAAAAAGGAGAAAATCTCATATAAAAAACCAATGCATCCATAACATAAAAACATACCGGTGCGTTATGTTATATAAAAGCACCGTGACAACATATTTTTGCATGACCGGTGCCTTTTTGGAAAATGACAACAATGAGATGTTTATTTCTTCAAGCACTAGTATTGTTTGAAATTAACGCCTTGGTGCATTGTAATTCTTAATGCACCAATGCTTTCATAGAACTAACACCTCGGTCCTACAAAATATTACTTCCATCCCCGATGCATTATTAAAATTAACAACATCGATCCTTTTATATCCCTAATGCATTGGTGCATTTATACAAATAATATGCATCAACGCTTCGAGTTTAAACAAAAGCACTGGAACTGCAATTATTTTGTGCGTGCCTCGAGGCTTTTTTTATAGATAAGCACCAGGGCAGTATACATTTCAAGCTCTAATGCTCTTTGCATTCAATGCCTTGGTGCTTTTAGTTATGCATGCAGCTCGATGCTTTTATATATGTAGTGCATCGGTGCTATTTATTCCATGAAGCGCACTGCGAAAAAAAAAAAAAAAACAAACAAACAAACAAACAAACAAACAAACAAAAAACAAAAAAACAAAAAAAAACAAAAAACAAAAAACAAAAAACAAAAAACAAAAAAATACAAAAAACAAAAACAAAAAAACAAAAACAAAAAAACAAAAACAAAAACAAAAAACAAAAACAAACAAAAATAAAAACAAAACAAAACAAATCAAAAACAAAAACAAAAACAAAAAAAAACAAAACAAAAAAAAACAAAAACAAAACAAAACAAAACAAAAAACAAAAACAAAAAAACACAACAACAACAACATCTGCTAAAAGCTTTGGCCGCTCATATTTTTTCAATTGTGATTAAGTTTCGTTAAAATCTCCGTTAAAATATCCATTATCACAAATAAATGTTTTAACGAATGTTTTTTTGACAATTTTTGCCAATTTTATAACACTAAAAACCTTCGTTATAACCTCCACTATAAGGTATTTTCCTTGTAGTGCCCATATGAAGAATATACATGTATCATCCCTCGAGGGACTACTTAAACAATATGGTGGAATTCATTACAATAAATACCCATTATGAGCTCAACATGTCACATGCAAGAATCGAGCCCAAGTGAGGATGTTAACAACATTTCCGCCAACCACCCAAGCTAAACCCAGTTGACAACAAGTGTGGACCTTATCAAGCCTTTATTTCTGGTTACAGGATTTAGTATAGTTTCAATCAACTATATTTATCCCACTACATCAATGCAATGGGATATGGGATAGTTCACATTGAAGCTAGCTATAATGAAAGGGGGCCACTTTACCTATAAACAAAGTAATTGAAATCATTTATTTTATCCAAAATCCGAAGCAAGGTTATGCTATCGAAATTCCACAAGAAAAAGCTTGCACCTTAGCCATATTTTCGCTACCATTCAAGATTTCACTTTCAACACCAAGCTTAGAGTTGGAGCACACAAGTGAGAAAAGGACCCTCTCTCATGGTGGATTTCGAACCCAATTTATCATAAAAACCATTATCCATGATTTGGATTGGACAATTATATTATTTTTCATCCATATTGATGATTTCAAAGTGGATAAGTGGAGGAATAAGTTCATAGGATCATTTTTACTGATAGGTCTTGGTTTGGAAAATTGGGGTTTGAAACCTTCTAGAAGCATTTGAGTCATCAAATGGAATTTTTTAGGGGTAAAAATTCAATGCTTACATGTTGCCCCCCTCGCGCTATTATACAAATATATACCTTTCCAACGACACAGTAATCAACTCAATCAGAGTTAGTATGCAAAATTTATGCCACCCAAAAGTTGACCTTCTTGTTTTGACCAACATGATTTGGGAGGATGCCACATCAACCTCCTTAATTTTTTGAAAAGGCGTTAGCCTCATGATTATGTTGAATAAGACTCTAGAAGAGTCAATATTGTAATTCTAGTTAAGAGTTCAAGGAGTCAAATTTAACCTCTAGTAGGCTATCAGGTTGTATTATAAGTGGGCCACTGGGAGGAAAAGGGGTTTCATTCTATTTGAATTCATTTTGTTCCATAAATGAGCAAATTAGTCAAGAGTGGATAGAGAAACAGAAAGCATAGACATTTTGTGCACTATAGTATCCCATGGGCCACAAGCCTCACCTCTTTGTACTTACATCTATTTACATTTAGAAAAAGAGAGAGCAGAGCATTCTCACCTTCGAGTTGGGTTTTATAATGAAAGGGTTTCCTATGTCATATCTTGTGTTATTTTGGTTTGCAAGTGATTGTTCTATTTTTTCTCTATTTTACGCATAGTTATAATTTGCATGCATCTACAATAAACAATAAGTAACAAATTCATAAATCTAAGGAGAAAATTAACCCTCATAGTGTAGACTTCAAATTTTCTAATATATTTTAGTAGATCAGTTGTGATGAACTATCCAGTGGAATATCCATAACAATTTTCAGATCATAATGGTATTAAAGCAGGTTTTTTTGGGTATATTGTGGGGATTTGTATGGGATAAAGATCAACTAAGTTGAAAGTCATAAAACGTCGATAATGGTTGATGAATCTGTTAATAAACACCAAGGTCTCGCAAAGGAGAGGTTTGCATAGCTAGAAGCACAAGTTATAGATATAAACCATAAGGTGATCCTGGCCCTGGCCAAAAAGCTTAGGCTATTTGGAGAAGACAGAGGTTCTAACATGGAGCACAGATTGGATGGGAAATTGGTAAATCAAGAAGAACCTGAGAGAGGGAGTCTAAGAAAGAACCCAAAAAGGATCAACTCAGTTTGAGTGTCGTGAACCACTCATAATCCATATTTAAAATGGAAGCAAAGGTCGAAATCATGTTGTATCGAGGTGATATTGACGCTCTTAAGTTTAAAAAAAACTCGTATAAATTATAAGTCTATTCTAGTGTTCATCATATAGAGGAAGAATAGAAGAGGGTCATGCCCTAACATAGTGGAAAATCCACACACACACCCAAAGGTTGGAGGGTGATCCTTAAGTGACTAAGTGGGAGGATTTCAAAACCCTCATAAAGTCACAACTTTACCCTATCGGGTATGTAGAGGACTAATGGATGCAGTGGCCTTACTTCACGTAGAGACAGGGGTAGAATGTACAATAGTACACCAAAAATTTTAGAAAGTTGTCCATAATGTTGGGTATCTCCCTAAAGAACCTAGATGTACACCTCAAGTATCTGGGGGTGTACACATCCATATATGCAAGCAAGTGATGTTGTTTAAGCCTCGATTGGTGGATGATACTTGTGTACATGCATAATACCCATAGAATATAGGCCAAGAGAAAGGGAAACCAAGTGGTTCAAAGTATAAAGAGCACTAGGAAGCTTATGAGGAGGGAAGAAGAAGTGGAAAGTGGGGAAGGACAAAAATACAACAACCACAACATGCCAGTGCAGATCCTAGCAACCACTGCAACAACTGTAACATTAATGGTTATATAGAGGGTAAGTGCTGGAAGTTGCATCCAAAGCTCAACCTGAAGAACAAAAAGAAAGATACGAAGAAGAAAAATCGATTCAAGTAATTAGGTGGAAAGCAAATAAAACATTGATGAGAAGATTACATGTACATCAGTGTAAAAGGGGGTGAATTTGAGTAGCCTTCAACAATACGAAGAGAACGAAAACACCAAACTCTTCCATATAAAGATACATGTCAAGAAGACAAAAATTAATGCTCTATCTAACTAAGGATCACATGAAAATATCATTACATCAGAGTTGGTTGAAAATTTTGGATAGGAAGATTGTGATCATCCAAGTCCATGTCCATTGTGATGGGTAAATAAGGATGTACAAATAAAGGTAACTTAACATTGCAAAATCAAATTTGCTTTCACTGTTGATTTTATTGATGAAATAGAACTAGATATAATTCTCCTATATGTATGTGGAGTGGTGTTTGGAAGTCCCTATATGTACATGTAGGATGAAATCTTGATGCATAGAGCCAACCAATGCTACCTGATCAAGGATGTCAATCCTTTACCATCAATGTACACAAGGGTTAGTCCAAAATTTCGCTAGTAAGTGCCAACCAAGCCAAGATATCGATCGATTCTAACAAGAGCCAATGAGGGAAAAGTCATCCATGGGGGGTTAAGGAACAAAAGCAACAACTAGAAGAGTTTCTACATGAATACAAGGGTGTGTTCTAACAGCTCAAAGGACTACCACCCAAGAGGAAAGTGGGGCATGAGTTATAGTTGTTAACAAACTCCTTATTTCCAAACATTGGGTCAGACAATTAGTCTATTATAGAAACAAGTGAGGTGAAGAGGCAGTGTGACAACTACTGGAATAGGGGGTCATTCAACCAAGTACCTCACCATGTGGGTCACCCATAATCATTGTTCAAAATAAGGACAAGAATTAGCGAATGTCTATTGATTATAAGACATTAAATAAAATTATGCTTTATAACAAGTACCCTTTCCCTAAGATACCCAATTTGTTGGATCAATTGCAACAACCCAAATACCTCACCAAGTTGGACTTAAATTCAAGGTATCACCAAGTTCGAGTAAGAGAAGAAGATATCTGGAATATTGCCTTCAAAGCCAGGCAAGGTTTGTATGAGTGGTTAGTCATGCCATTTGACTCATGCAATGCACCATGTATGTTTATGAGTTTAATGAATGATCAATTGTGTCTTTTTATAGATGCATTTGTTATGGTATGTTTGGAAGATATACTAATAATTTGTGCTACTTGGGAGGAGCACATCTCACATTTGATGCAAGTGCTAGAGACATTAAAGAAGCATCAATTGCTAGTAAATATCAAGAAGTCTGATCTTGAAAATTAGTCTTTGGTGTATCTAGAACATGTGATTTGATCTGAAAATAAATTTATTCGTCACTATATATTTTGCAAGTATAAA
Source organism: Pinus tabuliformis (assembly GCA_031772625.1). Classification (NCBI taxonomy): domain Eukaryota; kingdom Viridiplantae; phylum Streptophyta; class Pinopsida; order Pinales; family Pinaceae; genus Pinus; species Pinus tabuliformis. The sequence continues at coordinate 328,572,929 of CM062816.1, read as the reverse complement.
ATTTGGGTCTTCGAATGTGCATAAATAAGTTTAAAAGAACTTGAAGATGAAACAAAAACATTTGAAACTCAAAATGACAAAAATGGACAACCATTCGATAACGCAATTCATCCCTCTTGGGCTTTGTCTCTGGGCCCTGCTCCAATGGCTAGGTCGCTTTATTGATCTCAGATGCAAAATGAGTACATAAAATTCTTTGTCTCATAGAGTAAATCTTGTGTTGGAGTAGCATTGTTTCCTTTCAAGAAATGTTTTCCTTCAAAGAACTTTCACTCACAATTTGACTCCTCTTACAAAGAAAATATGGTGCCAAAACAAAAAGGACTCTCTCACTGAACGTGGCAATAGGTCTTGGTACTCATTCCGATATCAAAAGCATAAATTTGACTACTTCCAAAAGAAGTGTCATCGTCATCTTTCTCAAAACCACACTAAGAATAGACTGAAAAACAGATTGCTCCAATGAAGAAATTGATGTTGCTACTGTGTTCGGAATGCCTCAAAACCCCTGTCTAGGCTCTTGAAGCGCTAAAAAAGACCTCCATATGGCCTCAAAATTCCAAAAAAAAGTATTTGCTACAAATATAAAAGGACTTGGCCTTAAGCATCATACAAAAAACACCATTGTGGTCTAGTGGTTGGGCGCTTGGTTTATATAAGCTCTGGTCGAAGGATCGATCCACAAATGTTGTGATTTGTTGTGATGCTTCGGCGATCAATTTGACAAAATATATGGTAAATATTTTAATTATGGGGCAGGGTTCATCACACCCAAACCTTATACATAATCTATGGCATATTAATATAACCAAAGCCAAACTTTTTGTGATACTATATTATATCGCCATCATCGTCCCTTACTTATCTAATTCCCGCTATCATATATCTCGTGGGGATATGGCAGAGCCGCCAGATATGGCGGGCTCCCGCCATATCCTCTCCCCCAAATATGATGTCGACAAACTTTAAATAGCGCCTTCGCCCTATGATTTACAAGAACCATTGGTGGCTTAGTGGTAAGCTACAAAACGCGTAGGCGGTAGGTCAGGAATTCGACCCTCGCGGAGCTCCAACAAAATTTTGGATGGATAAACAAGGTTGCATGGCCTTTCCCGATTGGGCCACGTGGCGCTCTGTGATTGGGCCATGTGGAACTACGGGATTGGCCTATCATCAATGAACCAAAAACTGCCAAATGATAACATCCGTACGTGCTAAGTGTCCTCACTAGATTGGCCCACTTGCCATCCGTAGAGACTAGTCACCATGTTGATGTTACTACCCAGTCAATCGTCGTATTGCCACGTGTCCTCATATGATTAGTTCACGTGTCATCATACAATCCAGTCACCTCGATGACATCACTGCCAACTATACCTACCACATTAGTGCCATATCAGCCCACGTCATCTGTCACATCACCATTTGTACCTGTCATGTCAACTGACACGTCACTGTACAGACTACCACATGGCAAAATGTGAATGGTCCAACTTGATACCAAAAGTCCAAAACTAAATGACACATCTCAGCCTCGCATGCTTCCATGTCACCTTGTTGACATCATCAATCATACTACCATATCGACATGTTGATGTCATCATTTTCCATGTCACCTGTCAACTGGGCTCCTACTAACATCATCATGCCACGTGCCACCTTCCAACTAGTCCACATCGGCCCTTTTTGACATCATTGTATAGATCTTCCACATCATCGTACGATTGCCACGTGTCCTGTACGTATAGTGCCACATCACCTTTATGGGACCCACTTTGACCTCCTTTGCACTTAGTCCCAAGAACTTTGACTACTCATATCTTCTTCATATGGACATTGTTTTGCATGTTGTAACAACCCTTGTGAAAATTCAATGTAAAAATATATAAATACCACGAATGATGGGACACGTATTCCAAGTTGAATGGTGGGCAGGACATCTTAGTGAGAGTTCATTGGATGTTTATGGTTAAAGAAATTGGAAAAGGCAATGGCTAAGGCATTAAAGAGGCAACAAGGTATGTTGGCACATTTATTTATGGAAATAATGGAAAATAGGAGAAAAAGGAGTTGAAAGGTCACAGGTTGCATGTGAAGAGGAAAATGAAGGAAAATAATGGAAATTAGGAGAAAAATGAGGTGAAAGGTCACAGTTTGCATGTGAGGAGGAAAACGAAGGAAAATAATGGAAAATGAAGAAAATAGAGGCTTCATACATAAAAAAAGGCTTCTAAGGATCAGTTGGCAATCTTCTTCTTTCAGTGTGAATCTTTTGTCAGTTTAGTTTTGGGAGCTCTCTCATTATTCTCTCTCCCTCATACTCTTGATACTTAGAGTTTTCTTGGAGCACTCTTAGAGGGTGTGGCATGCTTGGATTATTGGAGCAATAAGGCAAAGGAAGAGCAGGAAAGCACAAGAGGGCATCGGCATCAGCAGCTACATCAGATTGCTTGCAGGTACCAAGTTGCATGTATGATTTCTTCACTAGTTTTGGCATGCATGGCACATGCATGTGGTTTCTTGGTTATGATCTATCATTGGCATGGAGGATTTCCTAGATCGATAGTGGATTGCCTAGCCTTTCCATTTCCTGGATAGTCATGGTGATTATGGGTTTACTTTCATTACTTTGTTTTGGTTGGCTCTCATGTTTCCTTAGCTTGGGTTGAGTTATTAGTCCTGTAATCCCTGGTTGAACAAACTCTCTTGAAGCCCTATAACAACTTGGGTTGAGTTACTAGTCCTGGAAGCCCTGGTTGGACAAACGCTCTGGAAACCCTTGGTGGGTTGAGCTACTAGTCCTGGAAGCCTTGGTTGGACAAACACTCTAGAAGCTCTGTATAAGTTGTGGGTTGAGTTACTAGTTCTAGAAGCCTTGGTTGGAAAAATGCTCTGGAAGCCCTGAAAGGCTTGGATGGAGACCATTCTGATGATAGTTTTTGGTGATGTCCGACGTGAGGTGGAATAATTGTTTGATGGGTTGAGGTGGGTGGCCTCTGGAAGCCCTGGATGAGTTTTGATTGATGTGTTCCCTGAGATCCCACATTCATGCTTGGAATATGGCACGGGGGTGATTGGCTGAAGAGAGGCTTGGTTCAGCCAATCTATGGTCGGGTGGAACGTGATAGTCCCATCTCCAGTTGGTTCATTGCATTTATTAATGAAAAAAATTCATTCCCTTTATTTTCATGTGCAAATGTACAAATGTATATATGGATTTTGATGGCTGATATGTTTATTGTATTTTTGTTCCTATTATGTTTTTTATATGCACATTTACCCCGGAGGGTGTTACAGAGTGGTATCAGAGCATGGTTCAAACACTTGGACTGGATGGGCTCTATCATAGGTGAAATGAAGAACAAAGGTTAAATTTTAGACCTTTTTTTCATATCTATTATAACTTTTCCTCTGTGGAATATTAGAATTTGAACATTTTTCAATATTGAAGGTAAATCCCACTGATAATGTGGTCAAAATTTTAGATATTGGTTCACAATACTTTAGGAATTATGATCTAAGGAAGATGACCTTCCTGAATGCACCTTTAAACAAATCATGTTGGAATTTCTGCAATAACTCATCTTCTATAGGCTTTCAAAAGCTGAAAAATTGTCCACGTTTAGGGGACATACCACTGATTATGTGGTAGAAATTTCAGATATTGGGTTGCAATATTTTAGGAGATATGAGTAGAGGGGATTGAGCCTTCTGAATGCTCCTAAAATCAAGCCTCAAATAGGTCACACTGAAATTTTTGTTATAACTTTTCTTTTGGGAACTCTCAGGAGCTGAAATTTTTTTCACAATGAGGGGAAATCCCACTAATATTGTGATGAAAAATTCAAATATTTATTCGCTATATTTTAGGAGATATGACGAGTGGAAGTCGAGATTTATGGATACTCCTAGAATTAGCACCAAATATGAGTGTGTTGGTATTTTTGTTATAACTTTTCATCTATGAAATCTCAGAAGTTGAAACTTGAACCATAGTGAGGGAAACTACCACTGATCATATGGTTTCGTTTCCATAACTTGTACTACTATAGTTTAGGATATATGCATTGAATCATTCACTATATTAGTTTGCATGCAAAGTGTTTGATGAATTCTTAAATGGTTCAATGATTAATTGCATACAAATTGTTTGATAAAATGCCCCAATGAGTATGTTGTTTGTGGTTTGGGATAGCATTGATGTGTAATAGTATTCTTGTAGTTGATATATGCTTACTTGTATGCAAATAGTTTTCTATATTAGTTTGCATGTAAATTGTTTGAAGAAATGCTTACGTGCAAATGTAATAGTATAGTAGTTGTTTGAAGAAAATGAAAAAAGTATGGTAATTGTTTGAAGAAGATGTTATTTTTTAGATGGGATATTATTGTGGTATGATAATATGGATTTAGCTGATCTATGCCTATTTTCATGCAAAGAATTTGAAGAGTTGCATGTAGGGAATTTGAAAGGTTGCATGCAAGGAATTTGAAAATTTGCATGTAAGGAAATGGAAAAGTGGCATGTTTTTAGTTATTATGTTATAAGTGGAATAAGTGCAAAATGTATGAGAAAAAAAAATCAATTTCTTTTCAAGTGTGGTTAAATTTAGTAGGACTTTCAAGATCCCATTTCCATAATTGGACATTGGAGATCGGGCCATTATAGTAGCTTCCTCCTTCTACCTCCTTCTACCTTAGTGTGGACCATGGATAGTAAGGGGGTATGCTTATAGGTTGTTTGAATGCTTGATTAAATGTGTGATATGTGTTTGTGCTTATAAAATTGTATGAAGGAATTCTCTTGTTTTAATACGGTTGTACTAACACAATATGTGTTGAGACAACTGATATGCACTTGCATGCAAGTGGGTGCTAGTTTTAGTATTATGACTATGATTGTGAGTTGATTGCCGACTATGACATGGTTGTTAGTATTGGTGAAAGATGATTTCAAATTAATAGACACGATGTCTTGATTTTTGGAACATGTGACTGACTGTGTATGAATTATATGTCGCTTACATGTTGATTTCATGATACCTACTTACATCCTTGTATGTTAGGTTACATTTTTTAATATTTTGATTAGATGTATCAGTCTTGTAGGTTGTTACAAGAATTGATCGCTTATGTTCGACTACATGCATTTATGTGTAGGTGTAGTTGATTTGGCATTGCTTATGCATATTGTTGGGTGCATGTGGCAATGTGTACAATGCAGTAATGGTTGTTGTTATGCATGTAGGGTCATGGCTATGATTATGCATGTATAGTAGGTCAAACATGCCTTGTGAAGTCATTCTATGCAATTTAGGTCATCATGATGTTATTGGTTGTTATGATGCTAACGTGTTGGTTGAGATAGAGCAAGGGATGCAGATCATCATAATAAGGTTCCAGCATTAGACTTTGGGATAAGAGCATATCATCGTACACGTAGTGTATGTTTGGCATGCGGGTATGTAAGTTAAGGATTATTATATGCCTTAGGGTTATATGCATTAGTTTTATGAACATGTATTTGATGTTATGGTTACATTCATGAGAGATGTTAGATGATTAGTGTGGTTATATGCATGTGTCAGATGGTCAAGAATGATGGTAATTTGTAGTTGTATGCATTGATATTGTTGTTTTATATTAGATAACCTGGTGATTATGTTATATGTTGTTGATGAGTATGATATATAGCTTATTGTTGTTTTACGTTATTAACTTGATGATTAGGGTCATGTCATTGTGATATTGATGTTATAATTTGGATTGGTCATATGCGTGATGGTTATGTTCATTGCCTTGAAGATCTTGATGTTATATGTATAGTGTTAACTTGATTTGACCTACGCAGATGGTTATGATTGTGATATTCAGGTATGAATCGACATATTTGTGAGATGGTGTCATACTAATCTAGATTGACTTTGCATATGTGTATGAGTTTACAATGTGAACATGTTAGTTAGATATTGTTATGGATATCAAGATCTTATGAGTTCTTGAGATTATGTGTTGTAAAGTTATATCGTGCTAACTAGATTGATGGTGCAGACAAGATCACCTCCCCTTAGATATATTAAGGTATCAATTTCTTATGTCATATATTTGGTGCTTGACTGTTGATTATGTCATCTAGTTGATTTATTTAACATGGTATGAATGTTTGATGAATTGCATAATATGAGTATGTGTTCAAATGATATTGTTTTAAGATGATTGTACTAAAATATATGTGTTGAGATAGTTGATATGTACTTGAGTATAGTAGGTGATAGTTGTAGTATTATGACTGATGACTATGAGTTGACTATGGATTATGACATGATTGTTAGTCTTGGTAACGGTTGATTTCAAATTAATAGATATGATTGTCTTGATATTTGGAACATGTGGTTGACATGTGTGAGCAATTGTAGGGTAACATGCTTGGTATTAACATGACAAGGTAATAGTTGATGTGTCTATATAACTAACAGTTGGGTGGTGTGACAACATATAGTAAGCCTCGATTCCAACAAGGTAAAAAGGTAAAAGAAAGGAATTGGGCAAGAATTCCTTTGGCTATGTTTGGAAACCCTAATTTCGAACGAATGAGTGCTTTGCACACAGGAAGTCTTCTTAACCTTGATTTTGTCTGACATTATGTGGATATGTGCTATATTCATGAACATGTACTTGACAGGTATATTAGCTAGTCTTTAGCTATAGGTGGATCTGTTAAAGGATTGGAGTCCCTTGAGAGATGGCATGGATTTGTTCAGTTGCAAGCAGCATGATTGGAACAATTAGATGAGGTAAATGGTGTATTATTATGCTTAATTATACATTGACAGTTATGTGTTTATGGCAGCATGATGCAGGGAGTTGCATGGCAAGACAGGTTGCCATGAAATCTTGAAGATGGCTCAGGTTGAGCTTTCCTTGGGAACCATGGGGATTGAGTCATGGTGTCAATATTGTGCTTTTCATCTTTTGAGCTTGATTTGCATTTTTGTTTATGTCTGGTGTAAGGCCTTGCCACTTTGTTGTAGTGTCATATCGTTATGGGTTTTCGTGGTCTTCTTTTTTATTTTTTCTTGTCTTCTCTTTTATTGTTTTGAGTCTTGGGAATTGGTTGGGAAAGAGGAAAGTTGATGGAGTTCGGGGAGAATTGTGTGGTACCCAACCGATGAAGTAAGATCCAGATGAAGCTATGTGCATGAGTAAGCGCAGAGGAAGGTAAGACTATGACAGTTGGTTGGAATGGTTAGGTCCATTGTGGTAAATGGACAGTAGCAGTGCAAACACAAGAAATGTAACCAAAAAAGGTGAAGTAAATGGATCAGAGGTGTCATATGCTTTGGCTATATTGGGAACTATTGCTCTCAATGCCTGTGCATAAATAAGGAAATTCTCTTAACCTAGACCTTATGTTATCTGGTAATTATTTTATGATCATGATTATGTTGAAGTTTATATATGTATACATGTATGTATGTATGTATGTCGTTGTCTGGCATGATCATGATTGTTTTAAGCTAACGTTTATATATGTATGTATGTATGTATCCATGTATCTATGTTACTGTCTGATAAGGTTGTCAGGGATCATTCTTATGGAGGAATGATTGCTTATGTAGGAGAACGACATGAAGAGGTTCCTGGTCTTACGAGGAATCAATTGGGAAGAGTAGTCACGACAAATATATGAGGTCAGTATAATGTGAATATGAATTTATATTGTATGCTTGTATTATGCATATGCTTATGTTATGGACAGGTTATACGGAGGGACACATCAGCAAAGTGAAAGCAGTGTGGTCTACAACATGCTAGGATAAGCATGGATAATATGCCGAAAGCAAGGTTTCTTGGTAAGGACAGTGTGGTTTTGGATGTGTGGTACTATTGTTGTGCATACGTTGTATATGTTGTACATGTTGCATCTACGATGTGTGCACTTGTGGTGTTGTGTATACATAGCATGTGTACATGTTATTTATGCAATGTTATGTACAAGAAGGTACATAAAGTGTTGTATGAATGTTTCATATTCAATACTGGGTATAGATGGTGGATATACGGTATTGTGTACATATTGTGTTGTGTGCATGATGGATATGTGGTGTTGTGTGCATATGGTATTGTGCGCATGTTGGATATGCAGTGTTGTGTACAGATGATGCTATGGACATGTTGGATATGCAGTGCTATGTACAAGTGGTGTTCCGTGCATGTGGTACATCGGTACTATGTACATATGGTGTGGTGTGCATGATTGTACAAATGGTGTCGTGTGCGTGTGGTGATGTGTACATATTGTACAAGCAGCATTGTGTGCATGTGGTGCTATGTACATGTTGTGCATGTGGTGTTGTGTACATGTGGTTTCGCGTACATGTCGTGCATGTGGTGTTGTGTATGCATTGTATAGTGGTGTAGTGTACATGTGGCATTATGTACACGTTGTGCAGGTGGTGCCATGTACATGTGATGTTGTGCACACATTGTGCAAGTCGTGTAGTGTACTAGTGATACTGTGTACATGTTGTACATATGGTATTGGTGTACGTGTGGTATTGTGTGCATGTCATCCATGCCGTGTTATGGGCACACGATATTATGTATGTGGATCATGTAGTCATGGTATTGTGGCGTGTGTACTCGTTGTGTTGTACTCTGTGTAGGTACATGTATTGGGTGGTATTGCACATTGGGTATAGATGGATGCACTATGTTGTACACTGGTTGTAGGTGTATGCGTTGTATGTCATGTGTAGGTGCATGTATTGCATGGTGTTGTGTGTCAGGTGTGGTTGTATGTGTGTGATGCACACTATGCGTATGTGCACCTGGTAGAGGAGAAGGCATTGGGTGTTTGTTGGGTGTGGCAACCGATCCAATGTCTATACAAAAGAACAAAGGCAGAAGTAAGGATCGATGAAGGATAGGTATCGGTATTGTATTTCAGTTTTATTATGCATGTGATTTATGATTATGGTATATGATGATTACATGTGAATTATGATTTTGGTTTATGATCTATGATTTTGATTTATGATCTATGATTCTGGTTTATGATATATGATTCTAGTTTATGATGGTTACATGTGATTTATGATTTTGATCTATGATGGTTGTGTTTTGAGCTAACCTGATGTGATATTTTTATACATGTTGATTTGGTCAAAGATGTTAGTTTGACTTCTTGTGATAGGAAGCGAATAGGATTCCAAGTGTACCTTATTGACGAACTACCAATGAGGTATGATTTGAAGTTATTTCAATTTATTTTAAATCTAATGGAAGTTATGTTCTTGGTATAGGAAGCATGAAAATGCCCAGTTGGGTGGTTGAAATCGACTGCAAGAATTGGCAACAACAACAAAAGAAATTGGAACATGTAGCAGCATGTTGGTAAAGTATTCAAGAGCAAGGCCATTGTGGGACAATGGTACCCAATAGTGTCCATTGATTGCCATGAGCATGCTATGACCGGTATGATGTGTTGAGGTAGGGATATGCCTTGGTTTTTGTATCTTTGATGCAAGGAATCCTTGCCAAGGGGTGAACTTCCCCGGATGGGGGTACCAACAAAATTTGGAAGGTGAGTGACTACATGGAAGGGATTAACTAGATTGCCCGAGGGACTGTGTAGTAGAGAAGGGAAGGTCGGGGATGGATTTGTTTTGGTCATTATCATTGCCAGATGGAATCAAATGCACATTGGGAGTGCGCCCTGGAACAATGAACCAATAATTGTTCGCTGAGAGGACAAGTGGCATGGGATTATAGTACTGGACATTGGATGTAGATTTGACTTTGCAGTGGATTCTAGACTTCCTGGGAAGGAGGTGAATCCTAGTATTACTTTGAGGATGGAGGTGTGAGCCTATGGATTTCCTTGTTATGGATACATGCATCGTATTATTTTATTTTTTGGTTGAGCAAATGTGCATATGTGTATATGTGTATATGTGGTTATTGGAAATACCGTAATGAGCTATGTTATAAAGCTCCAGTATGCGGTATGTTATCATGTTGTCATGAGGTTTTGATTTTGAGCAGGTATTTCATTGTAAATATTGCAACAAGTTGTGTTATAAATCTCCATGGGCAGTATGTTTTGTTTTCAGCAGTCTTGTTGGTTATAGGTGTCATTGAACACCAAGGATGGTGTTCCCCCAAGGGGGAGGGTTTTGTAACAACCCTTGTGAAAATTCCATGTAAAAATATATAAATACCACGGATGATGGGACACGTATTCCAAGCTGAATGGTGGGCAGGACATCCTAGTGGGTGTTCATTTGGGTGTTTATGGTTAAGGAAATTGGCAAAGGCAATGGCTAAGGCATTAAAGAGGTAAAAAGGTATTTTGGCACATTTATTTATGGAAATAATGGAAAATAGGAGAAAAAGGAGGTGAAAGGTCACAGGTTGCATGTGAGGAGGAAAATGAAGGAAAATAATGGAAAATGAAGAAAATAGAGGCCTCATACATAAAAAGGCTTCTAAGGATCAGTTGGAAAGCTTCTTCCTTTCAGTGTGAATCTTTTGTCAGTTCAGTTTTGGGAGCTCTCTCATTATTCTCTCTCTCTCTCATACTCTTGGATACTTAGAGTTTTCTTGGAGCACTCTTGGAGGGTGTGGCATACTTGGATTCTTGGAGCAAGAAGGCAAAGGAAGAGTAGGAAATCACAAGAGGAAATCAACATCATCAGCTACATCAGATTACTTGCACGTACTGAGTTGCATGTATGGTTTCTTCACTAGTTTTGGCATGCATGGCTCATGCATGTAGTTTCTTGGTTATGATCTGTCATTGGCATGGAGGATTTCCTGGATCGATAGTGGATTGCCTAGCCTTGCCATTTCCTGGATAGCCATGGTGATTGTGGGTTTAGTTCCATTGCTTTGTTTTGGTTGGCTCTTATGAATCCTTGGCTTGGGTTGAGTTATTAGTCCTAGAAGCCTTGGTTGAACAAACTCTCTCGAAGACCTATAACAACTTGGGTTGAGTTACTAGTCCTGGAAGTCTTGGTTGGACAAACACTCTGGGAGCCCTTGGTGGGTTGAGCTACTAGTCTTGGAAGCCTTGGTTAGACAAATGCTCTGGAAGCCCTGGAAGGCTTGGATGGAGACCAATCTGATGATGGTTTTTGGTGATGTCCAACCGTGAGGTGGAATCATTGTTTGATGGGTTGAGGTGGACGACCTCTGGAAGCCCTGGATGAGTTTTGATTGATGTGTTCTATGAGATCCCACATTCATGCTTGGAATATGGCACAGGGGTGATTAACTGAAGAAAGGCTTAGCCTTAACCAATCTATGGTCGGGGGGAATGTGGTAGTCCCATCTCCGGTTGGTTCATTGCATTTATTAATGAAAAAAATTCATTCCCTTGATTTTCATGTGCAAATGTACTGATGTATATGTGGATTTTGATGGTTGGTATGTTTATTGTATTTATATTCCTATTATGTTTTTTATATGCACATTTACCCCGAAGGGTGTTACACATGTCGTTTAGACCGTCGGATTCATCTCGACATGCTCTATAACATGATATTGGTTTCATTATAATCTGAGATACTTCATATTAGGCTTTTTGGAATCAATTGTTATCCATCTAGCGTTGGAATTTTACTGGACATGACCATCCTAGTCTCAAAACATGCCTAGACATAACCATCAATATGAATAGACTCAATTGCAGTTCAATTGACAAGATCCACTTGGATCATTCCTCCCTACTAAAAAGACTTTTGGTCCACCAAAATTTTATTACATCAATCACCGAATACTTTAACAGTCTAGACTCTATTACAGACTCAACTAGACTTGTTGATGTGTTTTCCATATGACAAAACACTTTATTACATACTCAATGATAATCAAACATAAGGCATGAAATTTGCCCAGTTCCAAGAAAGTAATTCATATTTGGCTGATGAAAACTTACAATCTTCCTTTTCAGCTTCTTTTTCTTCCTCTCATCATGATTCTGATGTTGTCGATTCTCGTGGTAACATCGGACATGTAATATTTGAATGTCCTCTCAGTTTACCATTATGAGCAAACTCTTTGTCCTGAGTCTATTGTGGTCATCTTCTTGCTCAATCTCCCTGAGCTCCATCTTGACTGTGTTGAGTCTTCCTTTGACGGTACTGACTGTATCACCTTTTCGTGGAATACTCCTTGTTGCATGCACCTTTTCACTGTAGACTTTATACTCTGAGCATTCAGTTATGCAATGGGTATTACTTCTGCAGAAAGTGCATGGATACGTCCTTTTAATGACCTCCATGACCAAATTTTGATAAGAAGATGACTCACCTTCCGATTCACTACTATAATGGCTTGTCTTCTTGCCTTTATGATCTTGCATCTTCTTCGGCATTTGTTTAGGATGCAATGACCAACAACGATCTACTATGTGACCTTTCTTTCCACAATAGTCGCACACTAGTTGATCAAATCCCAATCCTTCATATTGGGGTCTCTCCTGGACTGATATTGGTTGAAATATACCTTGTCCAAGCTTATCGAGACCTTGAACTTGCTGATACCTCATCTTTCTCATTAACTTAATATAAATTCCTTTGGTATTTTTTTTCGAATGCTCCAATCTCATGATCACTTGAAGCGTCTTCTTTCTCCATTTCTGAATCAATCTTCTGAGATGTTGGTACATAAGAGAGATCCTTAGATGGTGAGGAAAAAGTACCAATTGCTTCTTCCACTGATTGATCTTTCAGAGTAGTAGATGGATAAGAAATTTCTTCATCCGACTGCTGACAAAATGGGTAAACTTCATTATCTTCAACAATATATGGACTTCTGTCTGAGGGACTTCCCCTATTTCAACTTTCCTGCATGGCTTGGATCCTCACTTGCAATCTTTGTTTAACTTATTACAACGCTTGCACCATTCATCACAATTCAGTAATCTCTTTTCGATATTGTTGGTTAAACTCTTCTAGCTCCTGCAACTGAACTTGCTTCATGCTTTTTCCCATTGCAAAATCAACCTACAATACTTTAGCAATGTAGGCTCTGATACCAAAATTTGATTTGAAAATGGATCGATTCATCGCTAGATATTTTGCAAGTATAAAATTTGGGTCTTCAAATGTGCATAAATAAGTTTCAAAAGAACTTAAAGATGAAACAAAAACATTTGAAACTCAAAATGAAAAAAATGAACAACCATGTGATAACAGAGTTCACCCCTCTTGGGCTATGTCTCCAGGCCCTGCTCCAAAGGCTAGGTCACTTTATTGATCTCGGCTGCAAAATGAGTACATTAAATTCTTTGTCTCATAGAGTAAATCTTATGCTGGAGTGGCACTATTTCCCTTCAAGAAACATTCTCCTTCAGAGAACTCTCACTCACAATATGACTCCTTTTACAAAGAAAATATGATGTCGAAAAAAAAAAGACTCTCTCATTGAATGTGGCAAGAGGTCCTGGTACTCATTATGACGTCAAAAGCATAAATTTGACTGCTTCCAAAAGAAGTGTTGTCTTCGTCTTTCTCAAAACCACACTGAGAATAGCCTAAAAACTAGGCTTCTCCAATGAAGAAACTGATGTTGCTATTGCATCTGGAATGCCTCAAAAATTTTGTCTAGGATCTTGAAGCACTCAAAAAGACCTCCATATGGCCTCAAAAAGCCAAAAACAGTCTTTGTTGCAAATATAAAATGACTTGGCCTTAAGTATCATACAAAAGACACCACTGTGGTCTAGTGGTCAAGAACTTGGTTTATATAACCTTTGGTCGAATGTTTGATCCACAAATATTGTGATTTGTTGTGATGTTTCGGCGGTCAGGTTGACAAAATAATTGGTAAATAGTTTAATTATGGGGTGGGGGTCCATCGCATTCGACGTGACCGGCGCACCCAAACCTTATACATAACCTATGACATATTAATATAACCAACGACAAACTTTTTCTGATATGATATTATATCATTGTCATTGTCACTAACTCATCTTACTCCCGCTATCATATATATCTCATCGGGATATAGCAAGCTCCCGCCATATCCTTCCCCTAAATACGATGCTGACAAAATTTAAATAGTGCCTCCATCCTATGCTTTACAAGAACCATTGATGGCTTAGTGGTAATCCACATAACTCGTGGGCAAAAAGTCAGGAGTTTGAACCCCCAAGAGCTCCAACAAAATTTTGGACGGATAAACAAGGACGCATGGCCTTTCCCGATTGGGCCACGTGGCGCCCTGTGATTGGGCCATGTGACACTATGATTTGGCCCATCCTCAACGAACCAAAAACCACAAATGTTAACATTTGTACGTGTCAAGTATCCTCACCGGATTGAACCACTTGCCATCTGTACAACCTAGTCACCATGCTGATGTCACTGCCTAGTCAATCGTTGCACTACCACGTGTCCTCATCTGATTTGTTCACATGTCGACGTACAGTCTAGTCACCCTAATGATGTCATTACCAATTGTACCTGCCACATCAGCACCATGTCATCCCACGTCATCTTCCATACCGCTAGTCGTACTTTCCATGTCAGCTTACACAACACCATACATATTGTCATGTCACCGTATGGACTACCACGTGGTAAAATGTGATTGGTCCAACTCGATGCCAAAAGTCCAAAACTGAGTGACACGTGTCAACCTCTCATGTTGTTGTGCCACCTTACTGATGTCATTAATCGTACTACCATATCGACATGATGACATCATCATCTACCACGTCACCTACCAACTGGGCACTTGTTGACATCATGTTGATGTCATCATGTCACGTGTCGCCTTCCAACTATTCCACATTGACCCCTACTGACATCATCATATGACACGTAATTGTATGGATCCATCACATCGTTATACGACTTCCACGTGTCTTTACCAAAAATATACCACGTGTCATGTCTGTACAGTTCCACGTCACCTTTGTGGGACCCACTTTGACCTCCTTTGCACTTGGTCCCAAAAACTTTGACTACTCATATCTTCTTCATACAGACTTTGTTTTGCGTGTTGTTTGTACCATAGGATTATTCTCGATGAGCTTTATAACCTGATACTAGTTTCATGACGATTTGAGATACTTCATTTTTAGGCTTTTCAAGATCAACTATTATCCATCTAGCGTTGGAATTTTCTTGGACATGACCATCCTAGTCTCAAAACATGCCTAGACATAACCATCAATATGACTAAACTCAATTGTAGTTCAACTGACAAGATCCACCTGGATCATGGTGGGGGAGAGATGAATATAAATCCTACCAAGATGGAGGTTATCGTGAATTGGTTAGTGCCTAGTAATGTTTATGAGGTTAGGAGCTTCGTTGAGGTGGAAAAGTACCTGAGGAAATTCACAGCCTCATTTTTAGGAGTAGCAAAACCACTCGAGGCCATAACAGTGAGTGACAAGAGTTTCCAATGGGGAAAGGGTCAACGTAGGGCCTTTCAAGAGTTAAATAAGAAGATCAATCAAGCACCAATCCTGGCACTACAAAACTTGCAACAACCCTTTGAAGTGGAGAAAAATGTGAGTGGGTCTGTTATGGGAGCAGTCTTGACGCAAGGAGGAAGGCTTGTATGTTACCATTCTAAAGTATATTGTGGGGTAGTTCTCAAATACTCTTCTTATGACAAGGAGCTTTATGGCGTGGTGCAATCTGTGAAGAAGTGGAAACATTATCTGATGGGAAAGGAGAAGGTGATCCACAGAGATCAATAGCCCCTATAGTACCTGTAGGCCTAGAGTAAGCTACAACTAACCAAGTATTACAAGTGGATGGGATTTTTACAACAATTTTATTTAGTGATAAAGTACACGAAAGGCAACATAAACAAGTTGGCCAACATGCTTTCAAGGGCACCCACAACAAAGATCACAACTTTGGGAATTCTTATGCACATGGATCCATTCACCCATGATGCATATAGAAAGGCATATTTAGAGGATGGGGACTTCAAGTAGATGTTTAGTAGTTGCAAAACTAAAGTCATGTGCACAATGGTGACAACACAATTAACTACCATCTCTAGGATGGGTACTCTAGAGGTTGGGTAAGTTACGTGTTCCTAAAGGTGAGAAATTGTATCTAACTAGAGAGGCTTACACGTCAAGGTTTGTTGTTTTTTTCTCAAAACTTCAAAATTAGGTTTATGTTTGTGACATGAACACAAATACACCAAAATTCCACAACACAAACACACTACACAGCGAAAAATGTACAATAGTGAATCAATGTAGTACACAAGACAAATTTTCAACCCAAAACTTATTATATTACAAACTTTAATGCAACAAACATAGGGATCTTGTACCAAGGATCATGGCTCTTACAATCAACACTTATACAAGAATAACTAGGGCTTGATGTCAATGACTTATGACACTCAATCTACCCTGAACATAATACACTTTTCTTACTTGCTGATGTAGTGCTTCCACAACCCTTTCAGTCCACGTACCTTGAACACTTCTGGCAGGTCCTTTACTACCTCTTTTGTTGCTCACAAGTACTTATGCAACTTCAAAATGCTTGCATCTTCAACTAAACAATCTTTCTCTATCACCCTCCTATTGCTCCAAGGATGATTGATCTTAGGTATTCAACAAGTTTCCTTTTAGCAATGCTTTTCCACACCAAGGTCACTGCTCATAAGGTCTTCAAATTTTCCCTCTTATCACTGATCTACCAACCCCAAATCACTGAACTAGGGCACACAACCAAACTTCCCACTAACTAACTTTTGTTGCTCCAAAAGATCAGTTCTTAGGGACTTCAATTCTTCCCTCACACAGTCCACAACAATAATTGATCTAGGGCTTACTTGGTTTCCCACACATCTGCAATTTGTCTCCTCAAATTGCATAGAACTTAGGGATTCTATTACAGATGTCCAAAACTCCTATGGACAGACCTTATACAACTACCATCACCTAGAAACCATCAACATAAAAGAATAAACCAAATACATGTTATACACTAAACAAGATCATGGTCTAGGGAAACAACTTGACTGATATTTTTGGCCTCCAATACATACCTTTGCACCCACCATAGTGGGACTACCTCAATCACAAACTTCTACATTTTCCTTCCCTTTATATCCCTTAAATCCTAGCGCAATAACCTGAGGGAACTCAGCTCTCACACAATATTCATCACAAGCCTTTTGGCCCTCATTCCCAGCCACCTAAGTGTCTCGACCCTCCTTGTTACAACATATAGAGCTCGTTCTAAAGCATAGAGAAAAAGCATAGACTTCTTTCCTGGAACCACACAAGTACATAATCCTTCCTCCATAGATAAACTTGACTACCATACAAGGGTAGACTCGGCCTCTTTCCGGATTTCATAACACAAAGTTGATCCAATATTTTTTTTCTTATAGGTGCATCGAAATTACATGTAACTGAGCTTATTAAAAACCATGAAACATAAGCTTATAAACGAAGAGTAAAGACATAATCATGCATGAGATCAAGACAAAGAGATTTTATTACAGAGTTCATCCAATTTGGATTACATCTCTGGGCCCTGCTCAACTTTGGGGAGGCCTTCATTTATTAAATTTCATGAAAAGAGAAGAAGTACAAGTAGATTTTACATAAACACCCTTATACCTCCAATCTGGAAGATAATTGACAAATGGAGAGCCCCGACTCTAGAAATAGATGACATCATTGAAATCCTGGTGAAAAATCATGCAGAAACGCCTGTCCGAACACCCAATTCTGATAAAAGGATTCTTGCACCTCTCAGAACCTTTAGATACTTGAGGCGAGGTTCCGCCCACCTGCCAGGAGCAGGTGTCCCTGCTCTGCAATGGTATTCTGAGAAATCAAGTAGTTGCTCTCCCTTCATCCAATGGATATAGTCCATATAAATTATGGTCGACAGATTCCTTCATGAACTGGGCAGTTAACAAAATGATAAACATAGAAGGCAGGTTGTTTCAATATATAGAGGTTCTTGGTGCCAGAATAGTGCGCAGGTACAACCCTATTAAACATAGTAAAAATACAAAACAAAAACAATTCCACGGACTATTTCTTGCTTATCTTCTTAACTGCTCATTAATTCCCTAAACCGACGGCTTAAACACAGAGAATCAACGCTTAACTCCTTAAACCGACGGCTTTAACGGACTTGACAGTGCTATGAACAGAGAACCATAATTCATCGGCACCGATACACCATCGCAAATCACAATCAGTCGGCGCCAGGGGTAACACATATACAAGAGCTCTATATTTCAGAGATGTGCGATATCGCATCGCACTCCGCGCTTACTCGGGGGTCGATTCTTACCATTCTCTTATGCAATGTGTGATATGTGATTATCACATCGCACTCTGGTCTGGTCCGGGTGCCAATTTTGAATCACGTTGCTATGTGATATGCGACATGCGATTATCGCATCGCACTCTAGTTCTGTCCTGGGCTGATTTTGTAATTTCATTCCCTCTGCGTTGATATGTGGTTATCACATCGCAACTTTTCTTGCCTGGGGCCGATTTGAAACCGATGATTGCCTCCAATCCGTGATTGCGATATCGCAATCGCAAATTGGTAGTGTTGGGGGTCGATTCCTCAACTCGCACACCTCTGCCTTTTGTGATCAGCGATATGTAGGACCAAAGGCGGCCTGCCACTTGGCACTTCCCCATTCGCTGAGAGTTTTTCCATGTCACTTCCTCTGCCACCTGTCCAAGTCAAACTTAAACTTTGACTTGCTCTAACTTCTGCATACAAGCTCGAATTCGAGTGTTGTTCACACCGTTAGAATCAAGGCGACGAGCACTTCGATCTGATGCTAAGTTTGTAGAGATTCTGCCACTTTGAATTTTTGAGCCTTTGTACCATGCCACTGGTACTTTTTGAAGATCCTCCTGGATCAAACCTCCCCATTGAGAAGCTTTTGGTCCTCCAAAAGCATTAAAATAATCTGCAGTTGTTATGTACATTGTCTGCACCACAAGTGTCCTAATAGGTCCATCCTTCCTTCACCTTTGTCCTTTGGAGCCATAAGCGATGAGACGACACCTACATCCCCTACAAACCGTAGTACAATACTCTTGCAAATTACATGCTTAATTCTATGACCAATAACGAGCCAAGCATCCCATACTTTCCACGAGTTTATAACACATACACTATGGTCAAGTTTACATAAAATGGAAACAATACCCCAGCTATCAACACAAGGCCAAACATCATGGTTGCTTCAACAAGTGATGGAAAACACATTGTTAGGGTCCAACCCTAACCCCCTTATTTATGTAATAGGATCGAGTCATAGTTATAGTAGTAGTAGTTAAGTAAAGAGTCAATAAAGCCCATATTAATAATTGTAAGTGATTGACCCACATTTAAAGAAGGAACCACAGTTAGTTGCAAATGGGCCATGGTATTAGATAGATGGTATTAATAAGAACCATGGTATTGACCCATGGTATTGCATGTATGAATCCTATATAAAGGATAGAGACTCCCCTTGAGGAGCAGCGTGTCTTTTTTTGTAATTGAGCCCAGCTCTATTGGAGGTTGCCCCCTCGAAGAGGCAAGTGAACATTGCTTTCCTTTCTGAATAATAAAATGATTGTTGTTCTTTCTTATTGTTTTGTGTTCTGGGTTTATTTCTTTGCATGTTGGTATTTTGGTATCTTCTCGCAGGTTAAGAGCATAACAAGTGGTCTCAGAGCGCTTTCCAAGGCCGGTGGGATCTCCATTTTTACAAAAAAAAAATGGCTAAAGATGTGTTTCGACGTCTTTAAACAACGGGATCTGTCGTTGAGCGCATAAACCTGCAGATTTGGGGAGGCATGCACGCAGGACATACAAGAGGTGGTCACGCTTGTTGGACTCCCTTGTAACCCCTGTGGGTACCCCTTCGAGTAGTAGCGCATTAGACATAACCGCACACGGACTGTCTTCCAAGCACCCTCTGGGTATATCGGAAGCCCCTTGGGTTCTCCTAAAACGTTGCCATAGATAAACCGTCGGTCGTCTTGCTACTAAAGTACACCGAGAACAGCACTCGGGAAATTACTCGCATGTACGATAGGGTAGTTGGGTTGTACGGCTAAGGGTACGGTTGAACCTCCTTGGTTAGTGCCCTGAAAGATTGGGCTGAGTACTACTGTCAGACCCTTATGTATATTGCGATATGTAGCACCTGACACTCCTTGAGACCATAGTTCCCTTGTCTCTCTCTAGATCACGCATCCTCTTTGCCAGATCCGATCTAGCAGGTGGGGTTCTGTCGCAGCCACAACAATCAGTTCTGCCATTCAGATCTAGCTGCAGGGGTTCGATCACGGCCACATTCCTACTCATACTCTGAGTTGAGGGTTAGCCGACAGATCAAACTATTTGTGTGGGCCCCTATACCTGGGCGTGATTCTCACAAGACATTGGGCATAATTGACTTTTCTGGGATTCGGCTACTGCAGTATTCCTAAGCGAGGAGTAAAACTCCTTTCGAAGTAAAAAAAAAAAAAGAGACTTATAAGAGACTTAGCCCATAAGAATCAGGTTGACGAGCTGAGCAAGGTGGTTCCATTCAATTGTTAGCGTCAAAAATTTCGGCTAGTCCCAAATTTTAAGTGCACGGATCGGTGCATGGTACAAACCAGAGCTCAAGCGATGGCCAATGAGAAGATCAACACCCTTGAACAAAAGTTGGACGCAGTACTGACGTCGCTCAAGACCTTAGCTCACACACACACAAAGGGCTAGTCGGAGGCATATGCTTTCAATGAAAACATTGAGGGCAAGTCTAGCCATTCTTCACCTCTTTGGCAACCACCAACAATCCCAGACGCGACCACCCAAGCTGAACATGTATAAATTTGATGGCGCTCATCCTGCCACATGGATAGCACAAATGGAGCAATATTTCTCACTGAATCACATCAGAGATGATGCGACTCAGCTTAGTGTGGGTAGCATGTACTTGGATAATGAAAGATGGCAATGGTGGCAGTGGCATCAACGTTGCTATGGAAGGCCCGTGATTTGGCAGACATTTGCAAAAGCTCTTACGGATCGCTTTGACCATGAATCTAACTTTTTGGGTCGTCTTACTAAGCTCCGACAGACAGGAATAGTGAACGAATATATTACAGCCTTTGAAGCCTTAGCCTTCCGCACAGGAGGTCTACATGATCAGTTCTACTTGGAATGTTTTGTCAGTGGTCTCAAAGAAGCCATACAAGCCCACGTCCGACTGCAACACCCAACCTCATGGCTGGATGCTTGCAAGATAGCTCGTGAAGTAGAACATGCATTAGCAGCCCAGTCCAATCGCCCAAATTTCATAGCCAAGGGTCGCCCCACCCAGGCTCAAAGCACTACCCAAACACTCAAGGTTCAAAAGGTGTCACCAGCGGAAATGGTGGAAAGAAGAAAGCAAGGATTGTGTTACTACTGTGATGAAAAATACTCCCCCGGGCATAAATGCAAGGAGCCCAAATTCTTTCAAAATGATGCTACTGATCACAGTTCATCGGAGGAAGCCCCACCACTTAAGGAACCAGAGGAGGAAGATGAGGACAACCAGTCAGACAATGTACCTGAAGAATCAGTTATCTTGCCTCATGCTTTGGCAGGGATTTCTTCTCCCCAAACTCTCAAAATCAGAGGCTTTATTAAGCATCGACTTGTAGAAGTCTTGATTGATAGTGGCAGTACGCATAACTTTATCTTTCAAAGAGTCGTTGAAGTAGTGCATTGTTTTGTTAGAGCAGTCTCTAATTTCCAAGTCCAAATTGCTGATGGGGGGACAATGAAATGTGAAGGCCGCTGTGAAAATGTCAAACTTCAAATGGGTGATTATCAGTTAAAGACCCACATGTTTTCCATACACATGGGAGGGTGTGACATTATCTTGAATGCTGAATGGCTCCGCACACTCGGCCCAATCACAATGGATTTCCAGGAGTTATATATGAGCTTTAAGTAGAACAACCACACACATACCCTCCGCGGACTCCAGGCGGGTGCTCCCTCTATCATCAGCTCGCATAGGATGGAAAAATTATTTAAAAAGGGCCACCATGGACTTATAGCCCAATTTAATTCCATCCAAGCCTTCGAACCCACTTCTCTTCATATTCATCCTGAGATGCAACAGATCTTAAACAACCATCTGCCGGTCTTTGACAAGCCTCATGAGCTTCCACCCTTGAGAGGGTAACTTGATCATAGCATTACTTTGGTCCCAAGGGCCCAACCACCAAATGTGTGCCCATATAGATATCTGTTCTCCCAAAAGAATGAAATTGAAAAAATCATCAAGGAACTACTGGAAGCAGGCGTCATTCGTCCTAGCATTAGTACTTATTCATCGCCTGTGGTCATGGTGCTCAAGAAAGATGGGGAATGGTGTATGTGTCCAAGCTTCAAGGCCCTCAACAAGTTGACATTCAAAGATAAATTTCCCATCCTAGTTGTCGATGATTCGTTGGATGAACTAAATGGGGCTCAATTCTTTACTAAGCTCGACCTTCACTTGGGCTATCACCAAATTCGCACGAAAGAAGTAGACATTCCAAAGACTGCTTTCCGAACTCATGAAGGCCATTATGAGTTCCTGGTCATGCCATTTGGTCTTTGTAATGCCCCATCCACTTTTTAGAGCCTCATGAACCACCTGCTCAAACCATATCTCAAAAAATTTGTCTTTGTTTTCTTTGACGACATCCTTATCTATAGCCGTACCTAGGCCACACATCTTGAGCATGTAGATCTGCTCTTGCAACTGCTCCAGAAGCATAAATTATTTGTCAATATGTCCAAGCGCTCTTTTGGCATGGAATAAGTTGAGTATTTGGGCCACATTGTGGGGCGTGAAGGTGTCAGGGTGGACCCCAAAAAGATCTAGGCAATGCAGGATTGGCCTCAACCAAAGACCTTTAAGAGCTTGAGAGGATTTTTGGGTCTCACAGGCTACTCTCGCAAATTTGTCTACAATTATGGTCGTATTGCTAGACCCCTCACTCACCTTCTCAAGAAAAATTCATTTCTTTGGAATGATGAAGCGCAACAGGCATTTGTAGCTCTCAAACATGCCATGTGTTCCACTCCCGTATTAGCACTACCCGACTTCACCAAATCTTTTGTGATTGAATGTGATGCTTCAAGTACGGGTATTGGGGTGATCTTAATGCAGGAAGGTCGACCCTTGGCCTTCACTAGCCAACAACTAAGTGGGACAAATCTAGGACAATCTACCTATGAGAAGGAGATGATGGCCATCTTACATGCAGTCGATACCTGGCGACCATACTTATTGGGACGGCATTTCCAAATCCACACAGACCATCAAAGCCTTAAATATTTTTTGGAGCAACACCTATCCTCACCACAACAATATAAATGGCTCGCCAAAATGTTGGGGTATGATTATGAGATAATTTACAAGAAAGGGCGCGAAAATGTCGTAGCAGATGCGTTATCACGCCAATTTGAGGAGAAAAGCACCTTGCTTGCAATGTCCCTTCCCATTCCAGAATGGATTGAAGAGGCTCACAAGGAATGGTTTTCACATCCTTTTCTCTCCCAACTCATTAATAAATTGCAGGCGGATCCAAATTCCACAGTGGGCTACTCTTGGTAGGATGAGATTCTTCGCTACAAGGACAGAGTCGTGATATCACCAACATCCACCCTCAAAAGTCGCATTTTGGTGGAGTTGCACTCATCTCCCACTGCAGGCCATTCAAGCTTTCAGAAGACTTATGCTCGCACTCGACGTTCATTCTTTTGGACAAGCATGAAAAAGTACATTCTTACTTTTGTAGCTAAGTGCAACGTATGTCAGCACAACAAAGGAGAAACAGTCAAATCCCCAGGCACATTATAGCAATTGCCCATCCCGGCCTCAATCTGGACGGAGGTTTCTATGGACTTCATTACGGGTCTTCTGAAGTCAAGCAACAAGTCAGTCATCATGGTGGTTGTGGACAGACTTTCTAAGTATGCTCATTTTTGCACCCTACCTGACCCTTTTACACCGACTTTGGTAGCTCAATCTTTCATGGACCAGATCTTCAAATTGCATGGTATGCTCACTTCCATTGTGTCTGATCGTGACCCGATCTTCACCAGTAACTTTTGGCAGGAACTCTTTAGGCTACAAGGTACCCAACTACAACTCAGTACTTCCTATCATCCCCAAACTGATGGTCAAACTGAAGCAGTCAACAAATGTCTGGAGACCTACCTTAGGTGTTTCACTTCAGAAAAGCAACATCTATGGGTACAGTGGTTACCTCTAGCCGAATGGTGGTATAACACTAACTATCATGCCACCACCAAAATGACTCCCTATGAAGCAGTTTATGGTCAACTCCCTCCTTCCCCTACTTCTTATATCAAGGGATGCTCGAAGGTACAAGCAGTGGATCAACTCCTACAAAACCGCACAACCATGCTGGCCCACCTCAGAGAGAATCTCCATCAAGCTCAAAACCGCATGAAGCAACAGGCAGATCAACATCGTTCAAAACGCCAATTTCAAGAAGGGGATCAGGTATTTTTGAGGCTGCAACCATATAAGCAAACATCACTCAAAGACAAGGGTTGTCAGAAATTATCTCCAAAATTCTACGAACCGTATCAAGTACTTCAGCGGATCGAAGAAGTCACCTACAAGCTAGCTTTGCCACCCACTGCAAAAATCAATCCAGTCTTCCATGTCTCATGCCTCGAGAAAGTGTTTGGGAACCATTGCCGAATTCAAACCAGTCTACCAGAATTGGATGAAGAAGGTTCAATCTGGCTCCAACCTGAACAGGTTCTTGACACGTGAGAACGACACTTGCGCGGCCGCACGATCAAGGAAGTCCTCGTCAAGTGGAAAGACACCTCTCCGGAAGATGCAACCTGGGAACCAACCACTGTCCTTCAGTAGTTTTCGCAGCTTCAGCCTTGAGGACAAGGCTATTCTTATGGGGGAGGGCATGTTAGGGTCCAACCCTAACCCCCTTATTTATGTAATAGGATCGAGTCATAGTTATAGTAGTTATAGTTAAGTAAAGAGTAAATAAAGCCCATATTAATAATTTTAAGTGGTTGACCCGCATTTAAAGAAGGGACCACAGTTAGTTGCAAATGGGCCATGGTATTAGATAGATGGTATTAATATGAACCATGGTATTGACCCATGGTATTGCATGTATGAATCCTATATAAAGGATAGGGACTCCCATCGAGGAGCAGCGTGTCTTATTTTGTAATTGAGCCCAGCTCTATTGGAGGTTGCCCCCTCGAAGAGGCAAGTGAACATTGGTTTCCTTTCTAAATAATAAAATACTTGTTGTTATTTCTTATTGTTCTGTGTTCTGGGTATCTTTCTTTGCATGTTGATATTCTGGTATCTTCTCGCAGGTCAAGAGTATAACACACATCATCATTTCAACACATGATTTACAAAATAAGGCCAAACACCATTGCTGCTTTAAAAATTGATGGGAAACACACCATCACTTTTACAGTTTAACACGCAACACATGATTTTAAAAACAAGGCCAAACATCATTGTTGCCTCAAAAAGTGATGGAAAACACATCATCACTGCAACATATAATTTACAAAATAAGGCCAAACATCATTATTGTTGCAACAAGTGTTGGAAAACACATTATCACTTTTACAGTTTAAACAAGAAACACATGATTTTTAAAAAAGGCCATGAAATTCTACCACACCCAGAAGAACCACCTTTCACCTTCAAAGTGAATGGGTCGTCTCCCTGTCGCGCATTTGTTGGTCAAACAATTGTTTCACCTGGTTCGTGCACGGACGCTTTGTCCTTGCGACGCTGCTCTGGATGGAGCCTCCGACACGTGGCTCTTTGATGACCACCTCTGTCGCAATGACTACAATAAGTCTTCTTCCTCCAGATTTGCTTTACCTTCTTCTTCTTTGCCTGCCTTGGAGAGGGTCTTTCACGCCTCATCCTCTTTCGTGTTGTTATTCTTCTCCAGCACTCAGTAAACACATGGTTATGAAATCCACCTATGCCATGATTTTCGTTCATTATTAACAATATGGTTGTAATCAAAATGAACATTAGAATACCGAGACTTGTTATACCTTTCTTGTTGGTCTCTGGTACGATCATGGGAATGAGAGCTTGCCTCAACTCTTTTTCTGCAATGCATACTGCCATAGGTTGATGGTGATGTATTCCCATCATCCTCTTTCCTCGACGGGTTCAACAATGTCATGGAAGCTTCTAACACCTTTGAGCATTGTCCTTCAGTGTACCCCAAACTTGCAAATCAAGGTTTTTTCTCAACCTCCAATGGTTGAGTTATGCCTTGGCCATTAACACCAAGTCCTTCTCCTTTGTACCTCATCTTGGTAAGGAGTCTCATGCTTGTCCCTATAATGGGTATCTCCACATTTCCAACAAAAATTATATTATGTGAAGATGAAACTAAAGATAAATCAACATCTTTTACCTCCACGGTCGATTTGGAAAGAATTGGTGAGGGCTTCTCATCATCTGTCGTTGATGGTTCGCTGGTTGTTTTAGTGCATTCCCCAATCTCCTTCCTAACATACCCAAGTCCTGTATGTCAGGGTAATTCCGCTACTTTGATGGGGTTTATGATGCCCTAGCCATTAATGCAGAGGCCTTTCCCCTCATACCCCATTCTCTTTGACAATTTAGAGTCAATACCTATGGTATGTTCTTCAAAAGTGGTGAAATCATTGAGGAAAAATACACGGAGTTGAAGAATTTCCCTTTACCTCACGGAAGTTACATTGTAGCCTTTCGAAAGCCTTGTCCTTAGCTTGCAGCTGGCGTAGCAACCTCTGTTTCTCCTTTTTCTCTTCCCGTAGTAGCCTCTTTAATTCAACATTCTCTTCTTGAATCCGCTAGTTAATCTCCTCATTGAAGGGATGAGAAGACGAGGAAGACGGTGAATAAGATGCATAAGCATCGGAAAATGTGGATGAACCACCGCTCTCTGATCTTCCTTTCTCCTCCTCTCTTCTTTTCTCTTCTTGAAGTTTCTGATTAATCTCCTCATTTGAACGACGAGAAGACGAGGAAGGCGATGAATAAGATGCATAAGCATCGAAAGATGTGGATGAAGCATCACTTTCGGATCTTCCTTTCTCCTCCTCTCTTATTTTCTCATATGCACCATACATGATGTCCACCATTTGGGACATCCTCAGGAAGGCTTCGTGCATTTCTTTATCATCCTCCATGGCTGCACATTCGGTCATTCACACACGAAATTTCCTATCAACAAAAGACTACTTCTCTTCCCAATGCGCTTCAACATCTGCCATGTCTCCTCTTTGTAGTACACATCCTTTGAAGCTTGTTTCTGGTTAGCATACTCATGCAACTCGCATCAACTAAGACCTGCTCTGATACCACTTGATCCAGGATTTTTTTTCTTATAGATGCATCAGAATTACATGTAACTGAGCTTATTAAAAACCATGAAACATAAGCTTATAAACGAAGAGTAAAGACATAATCATGCATGAGATCAAGACACAGAGATTTGATTACGGAGTTCATCCAATTTGGACTACATCTCCGAGCCCTGCTCAATAGTGGGGAGGCCTTCATTCATTAAGTGGCATGAAAAGAGAAGAAGTACAAGTATATTTTACATAAACACCCTTATACCTCCAATCTGGAAGATAACTGACAAATGGAGAGCCCAGCTCTAGAAACAAACAACATCACTGAAATCCTGGTGAAAAATCGTGTAGAAACGCCTGTCTGAATGCCCAATTATGATAAAAGGGCTTCCTGCACCTCTCAGAACCTTTATATACTTGAGGTAAGGTTCTGGCCACCTGCCAGGAGTAGGTGCCGCTACTCTGCAATGGTATTCTGAGAAATCCTGCAGCTGATCTCCCTTCATCCTATGCAGATAGTCCATATAAATTCTGGTCGACAGATTCCTTCATGAACCAGGCAGTTAACAAAATGATAAACATAGAAGGCAGGTTGTTTCAATACACAGAGATTCTCGGTCCTGGAATAGTGCGTAGGTACAACCCTATTAAACATAGTAAAAATACCAAAAAAATAGTTCCACGGACTATTTCCTGCTTATCTTCTTAACTGCTCATTAATTCCCTAAACCGGCGGCTTAAACACAGAGAATCGACGCTTAACTCCTTAAACCAACGAATTTAACGGACCCGACAGTGCTATGAATGGAGAACCATAATTCATCGGCACCATACACCATTGCAAATCGCAATCGGCGGAGCCAGGGGTAACACATATACGAGAGCTCTATACTTCAGCGATGTGCAATCTCGCATCGTGCTCCGCGCTTACTCGAGGGCCAATTCTTACCCCTGTCTTATGCGATGTGTGATTATCGCATCGCACTCTGGTCTGGTCCGGGGGCCAATTCTAAAACACACCTACTTTGCGATCTGCAATATGTGATTATCACATCGCACTCTGTCTAATCTGGGGGCCGATTTTGAGCCACGTCACTATGAGATATGCGATTAATGCATCGCACTCACGTTCTATATGGGGACTGATTTTTTTATGTTGTTCCCTTTGCAATTGCGATTATCGCATCACAACTTTTCTTGCCTGGGGCGATTTGAAACCATTGATTGCCTTCGATCTGTGATTGCGATATCGCAATCGCAACCTAGTAATGTTGGGGGTCGATTCGTCAACCCGCAGACCTATCCCTTTTGCGATCAGTGATATGTAAGACCAAAGGCATCCTGCCACTTGGAGCTTCCCCATTCGCTGAAGAGTTCTGCCACGTCATTTCCTCTGCCACCTGTCCAAGTCAAACTTTAACTTTGACTTGCTCTAACTTCTGCATACAAGCTTGGATTTGAGTGTTGTTCGCACCGTTGGAATCAGGGTGATGAGCACTTCGATCTGATGCTAAGTTTGTAGAGATTCTTCCACTTTGAATTTTTTAGCCTTTGTACCATGCCACTAGTACTTTTGAAGATCCTCCTAGATCAAGAGCGGACCTTCTAATCCTCCTTCTCCAACTCGGTTATCTTTGAGGTAGACACCCTTCTTAGGATATCATTATTTTCTTAATTGATTTCTCTTATGATGTGTATAAAAATGATATTTCCTCACTTGTACTTATAGTGTCTATGAGGGTAACGATTAGTCCTCAAGGGGCATCACTTAAGCCTAAGTCGACTTGAACTATCTTGAAAAAAACCCAACCATCATTAGAAATGAGATTCCTTTCATTTGTTTACGTCACCCCATTGTAGTCTTAGGTCCCCCTTGATCCATTAAGGGCGCCCTCGTGCAAACAATGAATACACAAATATTTTTCCACTTGGGTCTTTGCCCACAACTTTGGGTCCAAAGCCCACTACTTGGGTACATCCCACAAGTGGCTAACTCCTCACAAACCTAATACCCTGGGGGTTGTGAGAGTACCTCCCAAGTTACATGAAGCAACAAGGTTGTAGGGCACTTCCATGGAAGCCAATGGCCAACTTGTACAGGTATGTGTATCGGCCCAGGACGCAAGAAGATGTAGTTAGGTTCATAAGAGCATGCATGCTTTGTTGCACCAATAAGCATAGTAACATGAAACAAGGTCTATATCATCGCTTGCATGTACTCACTTGTCCTTGGGAAAGCATTTCCAGGGACTTTGTGGAGGATTACCAATAACCAACAAGGGACATGACTACTTACCCGTGGTAGTTGACAAGTTTAGCAATGTGTGTGTTTTAATGCCATGTAAAAATGCCATCAGTGTAAGAAACATTGAACTTGTTCTTTGGAGAAGTCTAGGTGCACTTTGGGATACCAAGGAACATCGTTTTAGACAGGGACACAATATTTCTAAATGCCTTTTGGACTACATTGTGGGGAATATGGATAAGAAGTTAAAGAGGTATACACCATTCCATCCACAGATGGGAAAATAGAAGGAGTCAGTGAGACTTTGGTGCAAGTTTTGAGGGGATGCAATTAAAGCATCTGAAGACCTAGGATGAAAATTTGGTATATATAGAACACTCTTATGACATAACAATCCACACTTCTTCTAGTAAGTCCCCATCATTGGAATCATGATTATCGTTAGACCAAAACCTGCAGGCATTAGTCTTTAGTACAATTGCCAGAGTTAGGATCCACGAGAGGCGGTTATTCCATGTCATGAAACATGCGGGGAGCGTTGAACCCAATGTCCAAAAATCTCTACAATCACCTGCAGGCATTAGCCTCCGCTACAATCACACAAAGTCAATATCCACGAGAGGTGGTTAGTTCATGTCGTGAAACACATAGGGAGCACTAAACCCAGTGTCCAACACCTATTTGAAACTTGTTTTGGATAATTGCCACCTTCACCTTTGGATATTGCATATGGGAAATAAGGAGGAGTGAGGGAGGATCTTATAGGGGATGCCTTAAGGGTAGAAAAATTGTGGGTAAGATCAAGAAAATCCATATACAGGTGTAAGAGACATTGCAAAAGTCATAGGAAAATGCAAGGCCATGCATGATTAACACAAGATAGAGAAGTCATTCGAGGTGGGAGATAAAGTATGGTTACAGTTGAACAAGGAGAGGTTATAGGGTCCTAGTAAGAAAATCAACGCTCTGCAATACTGTCCATCTGAGATACTAGAGAAGGTGGGAGATAACTTCTATAGACTCCCCCATACATGTGCATTTACTTAGTGGTGAATGTAAAAAATATGAAACTCTATGAACCTTCCATGCTAGATTGGGAAGAGGAACAAATTCTACCTTTTGTAGAGGATTTGAAACTATATGTTCAAGCATAGTTGATAAAATAAATAGTTTTGTAGAAGAGGTTTAGAACTACAAGACAAGGGCAACATGACCTTTGGTAGATTGGGTTGAAAGGATAACTTCCAGGCAAAGATAAATGGTACACCCAAGAGAATGTGGAGGAAAATTTTATACACCTCGCTTAATAGAATATTTTAGGGACCAAAAGCCTCCTAAATGGGGATTTTCTATATGTATTGGATCATTATATTAATTTTCATCCATATTTAAGCTTTTAGAGTGGAAAAAATGACGGAATCTACTCGTAGGACCATTTTTACCAACGAGTCCTAGTTTGGAAAATTGGGATTTTAAACCTTTCGAAATCAGTTTTAGGCATCAAATGATATTTTTAGAGGAAAAACTTTGCCACTGAAGTGTAGTACCCTTTAAAGTTATTCTACACATGGATACGTTTCCAAAGGCGTAAGAATCACCTCAATTAGAGTATGTATGCAAAAGTTATCCCACTTGGAAGTTGACCTTCTTGTTTTAACCACCATGATTCGAGAGGATGACATGCCAATCCCAATTATTCATGGAAAATGGGTTATCCATTTGATTATGATGAAAAATACTCTTTCTAGAGTCATTATTATGACACTAGTTAAGAGTTGAAGGAGTCAAACCTAACCTCTAGTAGGTTATCGAGATGTGTCACAACCGAGCCACTTTGAGGAAAAGGGGTTACATTCTATTTGAGTGCATTTTGTTCCACATATGAGTAGAGTAGTTGAGAGTGGATAGGAAGAGAGAGAAAACATAGAAGGTTTGTGCATTATAGCAATCGATGGACCATAAGCCTCATTTCTTTTTACTTGCATCCATTTTCATTCAGAAAAAAGAGAGCGCAGAGAAGCTTCACCTTCCAGTTAGGTTCCCTACCAAAAGAGTTTCCTAGGTCATATATTGTGTTATTATAGTTTGTGAGTGATTGTTCTATTTGTTCTCTATTTTTTACATAGTTATAATTTAAATGCATATACCATAAACAATAATTAACATATTCATAAAATATAAGGAGATACTTAACCCTTCTAGTATAGGTTTCAGATTTTCTAGTATATTTAATAGATTTATTGTGACGAACTATCCAATAGAATATCCACAACAATTTAGAAATCAATTAAAATTATTATTTATTAATCTTTATTTCCATTGACATCATAACATAATTTCATTATTTACTATGCTTTAAATCTTAATATATATTCTTTTATATTTTCTTTATTGTATAAAATAATAATATGAAATAAGGTTTTAACTTGTTGCCTTTTTCTTTTTTTATTCTCTATTACTTCATGCACATAACTCCTCAATAGATCTTTTTGATACACGTCAATAACAAAACAACCAGCGCAATGTTTATGATGCATAACATTCTAGCCAACAATGTAGATTGTTGGATCAATGCAATGATTTATTTGTTATTTAGTTTTATGTTTTATGTTGCGCAATCTCTACGATGCATAACATTCTAACCAAATGAATCAATGTAATGATTTATTTGTTATTTAGTTTTACAACATAAAATTAAATAGCTTAATGATTTTCTTTTGTTGATTGTGTGTGCATGTACATGTATAGAGTTTATGGTGAAAAATTTATCAATTACAATGAGATTACACATCTTAAAATTTTATTAATTAGGATAAGATTCTAAATTTTATTTTATTAATTATAATAAGATTATAAATTTTATTGTATTTGTTATTCATTGTGGGGTTATTTTTTGTTTAAAATTTGTGCCAGGCAATATTACAGAGTCTGTGTTTGATTTTAAATTACTTATAGAGTTGACTAAAAATTAAACCATTAATTCAAAAGTAAATATTAATAAAATTATTATTTTTTTAATATTTATTGTATTTATCTTACATTTTGTTGGTGGTTGACTTATATCTCTTATTATATAATTATTATTGATCTGATTTGTGGTACTTTTCATAATGCAATGCATATATTTTGTTGCTTTTAATCATCTACCTATTATGTTAATTTGAGTCAATAATAACTTGTACATTTACATTTATGCATTTAATATTATTTTGGGTTGTGTGATTTGTTATCGATAGTGAGAAATCCTCGTACCTCAAAATTCAATTAAGTATTGAAATAATATATTCTCAACGAAATATTATGAACTCTAACCTCTTAAATGGCATTCATGTTCAAATGTGTAGATTTGTTTTAAAGATTCAAATACCTTGTTGAGCAATAACGTTAATGGAAATAATGGGAACTACGTGCAGATGCCAATCCAAATGTCGAATCAAAATTTTTCTTTAGTTTCAACAATTCTTAACCTGTCCCAACTTTTTCAATCCGACATAAACTGCCTATTAATTCATATAAAATAGAACCAAAGTACGTTAAATTTGGTTACAAGAATCATATATGATCTTCTGCTACTAGATATTTGTGCTTTCTTTGATTTTTTTTTAAATAATAAACTTTGAATTAGTCAAAAACTCTATATGAATTTGAATGCATGTCACGATATATATATATATATATAATATATATATATATATATATATATTATATAAGGTATGAAGAATACAACTCCTTTATCTCCGAGAGAATAGTTAATTGAATTTTACACATTGTTTGAACTAACCCGTTTAATACTTTTGCTTATAACTTGTGAATTCATAAATAAATTTCTAGTCAGGAAAAACATGAAAGGTTTTATCGTCACCTTTTTAGTTTATAATTGCACCGTGTTAGATCTCTTTTTTAATGTCAAGCAATCTTGGGAAATGTACATTGATTTTTCAAACTATTTATTATATGTTAAGTTTAACTCTAGAGCACACAATTATGCATCACTGTAGCCTTTGTCATTATTAGAGGAGGAATGGCGACTATTTTTAGCTCAATCTCCATAGGGATTGCATGCCCACCACTACCCACTACAATATTTTTGCAATTTGGTATGAGACAATATTAATGCAAAATCCATAAAAACTAAGGGTTATTCTATATAACAACCCATCCTAATTGTTGTAGATTCAACAAATAAATCTATTTTGGCTCTGTTAATTTGAATTTGAATATGAATTTTATATAATTGTACGGATATAAATAACTCTAAGAATTTGAATTTCATTTTTCATTATATAATATGAATTAGAATTAATATTTCATAGTTTTATTTCATTATTATTTAGAATTAAATTAATATACATTAAATTGTGTTATAAACATTGATTTAATTTATAGCTTTATTATTATTATTATTATTATTGTTGTTATTTTATATATAGAGAGAGAATATTAATTTAATTCTAATATTTTTTTTAAATACCACAACCAATAAATATCTCAAAGGCATTACATATGTTGAACAAGTTGAACAATATAATGATCAACATCATCACTATAATATAATTATCTCTCACTAGTATATGATTAAATTAATAAACTATTATTTTGCATTTTGTAATAAATGCACAAATTCTTTTTGAAATCATCTTAGTACCCATGGAGAGCAATTATTATTCATTAAATCTAGTTCAGCTAAAATCCTAACTTTATTGTCCTTGTAAAAATTTATAAAAACTTAACATAGCTAGCCCCCCCCCCATATGACCTCATCCACACATCCAAGGGCCAACTAGCGGAGCGCTTAGCGCTAATCCCGCCTTAATTAACTTAATCTTGTTTTAACATTAATTAATCATGCTTAGAATTCGGATTAAGTTGGCGGCGGATTTGGCGGCGTGCCAAATTAGGCGGGAACTGCCAGTTTTTGCGGACTTAACTGCAATCCCTCTAGATTTAGCAAAGGTTTCCTAGGAAAAATTGAATGAAGCATAACTTGCTCAATTTTCGACCAAATTGAGATCAAAAAGAAGTTTTTTGGCTAATTTGGACCTTCTTAACACATTGGTGCGGGTATCAGGAGCCATAGAGCTTTGTAAACAACATTTTTGCTACATTGAGCCAATACAAAGGCCCAAGCCATGGAAGATGGACCAAGGAGATGTAGCCCAGGAGGGAGAACTCCTTCATCAAAACACTGTGTTAATGTGTCTCTTAGATGGTTTGCTGCACTGTACATGTTTGTTGTATATTGTTCATTTTTGAAGTTATTTTGCTCATGAATGTCTTGTTTAACTTAAGGAAATTTACCTGTTTGTAAGCACCGACAACTAAAGAAACCTCAACAAAAAAAGCAAGAAGTAAGCACATGTTTATAAAGTTGTAATTGTTATTAGCATAACAAAACTAATCATAAAAATACAGATCAAGTTGGTATCAACGCACAAGGTTGAATTACTTGCTTGCTTGAGTTTGTGCAATTAGGGTTTTAATGGTTGCAAAATTGTGAGGCTTACAAGGTTAAAGTTGCAGAGAGGAGAGGGAAGCTATTGGTTGCAACTCTTGAGGTAATGCCCAGAAGAGGAGAGCCGCAAGGCCACAATCTCCAACGTCCAAAGTTCCAATTCCAGCTGTACTTGAAACTCAAGTTTTGCCTTCAACTGAGATTGAAGAGGTACAATCAGTGCAAATTTCTGAGCCTGAATCCATAGCCATTATGTCTGGAGAAAGAGAGCATGGAGGTCCCTCTTCAGAAGAGGAAGAATTTAAGAAAGTTTTCTATACTTTGACTAAGATGGTTAAAGTCCTCTATGAAGAAAGGAACACTAGAATGGTTGGAGAGAGTTCTAAACCTCCACATGGAGAAGGAAGCTCAAAGGACAAAAAAGG